>CM039591.1:58933822-59101461 GCA_022457205.1 Saccharum spontaneum
CATCCCGCGGCCACTACCCCACGCCCAGGTCTCCGCCGCCGCCGTCGCCACAAGCCCGACCCTCGTCGACGAAGACGGACGCCTCGACACCACCCTGCAGACGCCACCGGACCGCCCCTGCTCCGTCACGCCAGGCGTTGAGGGTCTCCGTCGGTTCATTCGTCAGATCTTGGTTGAACATGCAGCGGGTATGTCCAACCCTTCTATTCAGTTTACTTGGATTTGATCTAATTACATTGCGCCTGCGGTTCTGTGTGCTTTGATCTGAATGTTATCGTTAATAATTACTTTTGCGGTTCTGTGTGCTGTGATTTGATCTAATTACATTTGCATCCCGTTAATAATCTTCGTGGATCATCTATGATCTCCAATGTATAATTGGAAGTCTGGACCTCCTGCATTTGTTACTGTAAATGAGACATGGAGGCGCTTTCCAATGTACTCTTTTTTTAAATACCAGTGAATGAATACATATATATATATGCATTGAAAACAATTGTACTTTCTTTTGTCCAAGTCATTTTGGGATCTAACTTTATTTGTTTTCCTGATAATTTCTCAAAATAACTGAAGCTAAGTGCTAATGGATAGTTTCCTCATCAATTGCTTAGCTGAGGTAAACGACAATTTACTTAAATAAATGTGAGAAGGAGTGGCACAATTTGAATAGAATGATATCTGTACCTGATAAGTTTCTGAATTTTATCATGGATTTTTTTACTAAAATTAATTAAAAGAATTCCGGTAGTTTGAATTTTCTGATAAGGCAACACGTATTTGAATATGGTGATATCTGTTTTGTCAATTGCGTTCGAACTGGTAGTTTGAATTCATGTTCAGGGCCAATGGTTTAGAAGGCATTTGCGTTTATAATTATTTGTTATGTGCCTTCAGAGTTGTATCCAACTATCCATTGCCTTCAGCTTTCGGAAGTCTAGACCTCCTGCATTTGTTACTGTAAATGAGACATGGAGGCGCTTTCCAATGTACTCTTTTTTTAAAATACCAGTGAATGAATACATATATATATGTATTGAAAAAATTGTACTTTCTTTTGTCCAAGTCATTTTGGGATCTAACTTTATTTGTTTTCCTGATAATTTCTCAAAATAACTGAAGCTAAGTGCTAATGGATAGTTTCCTCATCAATTGCTTAGCTGAGGTAAACGAAAATACTTAAATAAATGTGAGAAGGAGTGGCACAATTTGAATATGGTGATATCTGTACCTGATAAGTTTCTGAATTTTATCATGGATTTTTTTACTAAAATTAATTAAAAGAATTCCGGTAGTTTGAATTTTCTGATAAGGCAGCACGTATTTGAATATGGTGATATCTGTTTTGTCAATTGCGTTTGAACTGGTAGTTTGAATTCATGTTCAGGGCCAATGGTTTAGAAGGCGCTAATCTCCAGCTGTCATAGTCTGGGATGAGCAGATTTTCAACCTTTTGGAATAACTAAAGGGTCACGAAGCACCGGTGAGGTTCTTACATTTAGCTGTAGATTTATTTTAATGTCTTCATTGTCTCTCCTTAGTAACTTCAAAACATGTTTTGTTCAATATCGGTATAGGTTAGTTCTGTCCGTATGCACACAAAAAAAGGTTTGTTCTGTCCTGATGCTCTCATGATGGTACTGTGAAGATGTGGGATAGTGAAATTTTAGATCTTTGTGAACCAAACTATAGCTCTGAAATCTCGGAACTTTTGTTAATAGACACACTGTTCATCAGAGTAAACTTTTCATCATAATGAAATATCTCAGAAACCTCAGCTCTTCCTATAGTTTTGTTCATCTGGTAACTCATGCTTCTATAAGTAATTAATGCTGACCATTCAGAGCTTCTACTTTGCAAATTCAGAGTGGTCCAAAATTTAGAGTTCAACTAAATATGTATAGTGACTTATGGATCAGTTACTACATGGAATTTTATTTTATGTAGTGATGCCATCTAAATACATGGCGCGTTTAGATTACATAGAAAGCGCTAATCTCCAGCTGTTAGCCATTGCTTCTTCTCTCGGGATGCGGCAACTTAGTTCTTGATGGACTCCTTGCATGCCGAGGTGAGGCGGGCAGCGTCGGGTGGCATCCCACGGAAGACGACATCATTCCTGTGCTTCCAGATTTGCCAGCATAGGAGCAGGGGATGGAATTAAACCAACATCTTTTATAATCCCAAACATGCTATGACCTCATCCTTGCCTGTGCCTTGGATGAGAAATTCAGTTAAGTTCATTTCAAATTCAGTTAACAACTGAACTTATAGACCAGATAATTAAATTCCCTAGCAAGAGGGTAGCCTGCAGCAAAATAGGGAAAAAAATTACCACATCAAAACTAAAACATCTACTTCTATCATTTTCTTTGGGAAGCAAGAGATGTAATGCAAACTTTGGCAAATTGAGTAGCATAGCAGGTTCACCAACAAGCAACTCCCCCATTTACTGCGAGTGGAACTGAAAACTAAGTAATGTTTTCTGGAATGAGATTTTTCAAACTATCACCCAGGTGATGTGGATAACTGCACCTGATCCTTACTAGGAGCTCATGCCAATTACTGCGAGTGGAACTGAAAACTAATTCTCAAGGTACTTCTGAGTTTGGTAGTACTTTTGTCATTTCTGTAAAATTAAGAGTACAGCTTGACTATTTATAATGTATTGTTTCGGCTGGTGTGAGATTATATGATACTGACCATTTGATTGTCGGATCTACACTGAAACCTACTGTTTTAAAAATAGGCTACCTAGCTGAATCCTGTAGTATGATTCAAACATGTTGGTGCTTCCTGAGCTCAAATATGTAACCACAATCGTTTACAACCACCAAATTGATAGTTGAAGTCTATACGACACATGCTTTTTTGATTCAAGCTGCCCTATACCATTTGTGATTGTACCAACCTGCTTTTTAGAATAAATTGATTGTTGACAACATGTTTTTATCAGATCAGATAAAGAGGCTAGAAAGGAAAAGCTAATTTCCAACTCTAGAAATTGTTTCTTTTGATCAAAGGTAATTTTTTATCCTATTCTTTATGGATGCCTGAACTATGAATTTTATGGGCAGCAAGCGCAAGCCGGGGCGGTACGGCTGTCTTCTTCACAGCAGCATCCACCGCTAGGAGGGGCTACACTTCGTCGTGGGACGATCCACCAGTTCCACACAGCAAGGTATAGGAGCAAATTAATTTGTTACATTATCATTCTATTCTATTCTATGAATTCAGATTGCAATTCTCCTCCTTCACACCTGATCGTCCATGGACTGTTTTGTTTTGTCAATTGCGTTTGAGCTGCGTTTGTCAATTTCTGAAGGATGATTTTCTGAGGAGTTAACAAGCAGCGAGTTGTGTCCTTCTATGACTGTGCGACTTGATAGTTCTAACCATTTGAAATGCTAATTGATAACATCATTTCCAATATTTGAATAAGTGTTTCAATTATTTAGATAGATCGATTGGAACAAAGTTTCTTTTGCAGTGATATCTCATTGTGGGGCACCCACTGTTTTATGCTTGAAGAAAAACAAATTAGGTGTACCCTGCTTGAAGAACAACATGTATTTGCAGCATTGGTTTTCTTATGATTAACCATGAATCTTTTTGTCCCAGCTATTGATTATCCTAAGTCTGCACTCACTGTGCAATAGAAACCCATTTAACCGTTGAGGAGAAATTGATTCATTGGAGTGTGGAACAAAATTCATGTATCTTTTGTCCATTTGAAAATTGTCTGCCTGCCACCATTGTTAGTTCTGCCCATATGATTTTTGCCAGACGAATTCCTAGCACACTAACTACCATGAAGATGCTGGATGGTAGCTTCGTTTCTGTTTCTAAGTCACGATCCATTATTAGTCTTGAGATACCACAAGAGGTTAAATAGATAGCCAGACCAATATGGAAATGGAAGAGGTTGAGCCATTGCTAGAAATCAGTCGAAATTTCCTGTCAAAATGTAGAAGCATGGTCACTGGCCCTATGTTAGCAAACTGCAGTGTACCATGCTTTATTAGATAGGTCTTTACCCCATTAATTTCTTCATTGTTGGGATAACTACCAGGACTCCAGGATCAATCTCTTGCTCAGTAGAGAAATTATTTGTGATGTCTTCCAAAAGTGATAAATCAAGAGTTGTTGGCTCTGCACTTTTCATACAATAATATGCTTACCAACATATGATGTTTACTATATTCATCTGTCAATTATAGGAGACAATAGTTATTCTGTAAAATAAGATAGCTATGTATGCCTATATTTGGAATACGATCAAAGGAAATTTGATACACAAAAGTTGCATGCATAGAAGTTTTGCAGAACAGGTGTGCTGGATTTAACAGTGACTTTTGATTTTCTAAGGATGAGAGTTGTATTTTTTATGATAAGGTGCTCAATTTATATTTCTAATTGAAATGGAAAAATGGTTTACGAACTGACAGGAATCTTAGTTTGTAAACTTATTTGTTCAAATATGTCTTCATTGTTTACAAACTGACAGTAATCTAATGACTGCAACTTCCATGTACCAGGAAACAATTCTGCGTGTACACCGCCTCCAATTAAACCTGTTGTGAATTGTTTGCACAAGGTATTTAACTGTCTCATACTTGTTCTTTATTGCACTATAAAGAACTAAAGGATGGAATCCAGAGGTGAAAGATATGGATTTTGCTTTTACATTATGCAGGTTTTTTTGAGTTCTGTAGATAGATGGTCAGAGGAGCAGGTTACCAAGTGCCTTAGCGCCATGAGAGTTAGTTGCTTGTTTTTTTGCCAATCTGGATGAGTATGCTTTCCCTTTTGGCTACTACTGATTAAATTTTTGGGTTCATCCACGGCATTGCCGTTTACTTTCATGGTTATTTCTCTCATCATATGTTGGTAATATCCACGGCATTGCTCTCATGCCTATAGTAATATCCTACAAGCTCAAAGCACTTGCTATTCTTTTGGCCGTTGAGTTATGAACAACTGAGTTATGCCTCTGGAATTAATCTGCAGGTGGTTCAGCTGGCATAGTGACCTGTAGTCTTCCACCTGCCTAATTGCTTGACTTTGGTGGATCAGATAATGCCAAGTGGAATATGTGTTGAGACACCTCAATTTTAGGACTGCAAGCTAGCACTATGGCATTTCTTGGCTGAGTTGAAGTTTTGGATACTCTAATTAATCCTTCTCTGTCTTAGTGTCGTCTGCTCTATAGGTACTTGGTGGATATAATATGCCTCTTAAATCTTCAATTGTGATTCATTGATTGTATCTAATATTAATATGCCTCTGCAATATGTCTGTTGGTGTCGTGTTGCATATACAGACTACATCAAGGCATGAATACTTAATTAGCAGTACACCCTGGTAGCAACAAACTCCTCAATGAGTAGTACACTGCATATATATGCCTCAAAGGGTGAAGAGTATTTAACCTTTAATGTTTTGCAATATGCCTCATTGAGTACAGTGTATGCAGAATCAAACTCAAGGTGGAGCATTTTAACTGGTTCAATATATAGTACATCATGTCTGAAAAATATCAAATATGCATGAGCGTTTTATCATGTGTCTCAAATAAGCTTTCTCGGCTGTTTGTACCGTTTTTTTGTAATTTTATTTTAGAAAGCTATAGCAGTTACTTCTTATTGAACTTGTACTTTATGAATCTCCTTTTATCATTGCACGTGTTGTTCTAAACCACAATGTAAAGACTTCTTTAAAACTAGCTGGTCCATTATTGCTACATGTGCTACACTGTAGGATTGTAAGATAGTGTACAGCGTGCTCGATTTTTCTTCCTTTTCCCATTACAACGAACCGCCGAACACATATGCGGTAGATTTTAATACTGATTTTCATTATAGCTTTTAAGTGCTAATTGCATTATTCTATTATAGATTCATACAATGCATGATAATTCCCGTGCACCATTGGGAGACAAGACCAACACCTCGAAAGAAGGTAATATAATAACATTGTATCAAATATTACATGGCATGTACTATCTGTATGTTTACTTATATTAATTCAAATTTAACTACAGTAGATGCTAAAGAACGCAAGAGGGAAAGGGATAGAGCTCGATGGCAACAACAAAAGGATGCAATTAATAAGAGGCGTCGTGAAGCCTATCATCAAAGAAAAAAGCAACATGTTATTGGAACTACCAGTTGTAATGCATCCTAACATAAACATTGTCATGTACTGATGAACTAACATGTATTTTTTCTTACATATATATGTAATGTGTAAATATTTTGTAGATAATGACGCTGCATCAAATAAGGAAAACATGGATCCTGTTGAGACGGATGATTGGCTCCATAGGAATGATTCCTATCATACTAACAATATTGTTGATGAGAATATGTCCACTCGATCATCATGTAATTAAAGATGTTGAAATATTTTAGTTCCTTCAAAAAAATATTGCTATAATTACTCAATAAACTAATGTTGCATTTATATGATTACATTGATAGATGAGCCAAAAATGGATACTATAGCGAAGGAGAGCACAATTGATTTCATCAATACCCCTACTACCTATGCTGATAAAACATGTGTGCAAAGTACATCACGAAGTAAATACTTTAGTGAGAGGTACAAAAATATGACACCCGAACAAAGGGAAGCAAGGCGTGAGAGTCAAAGGCTGCATAATAGTGAACCCAAGCGTAAGGAGGCCTTGAAAATAGCTGACAAAAAATTTAGAGAGATGCGGAAGCACACCCTACACCCAGAGTCTATTGCTATGGAGAACCCATTATATATTCCTGAGCCTGTGTGGCCCACCACAGGTGCATCTGGAGCTCATGGATCCATGGTGAAATCCAGTGATTGGGTTATCCCAGAGTCCAGTGCAACACCGCTTTATATTCCTCCACCTCATGAGGAGGCCGATGATGAAGGATGTGATGAGTTACTGTCTGGCCATATGACAAAACGATCACATGTTCCATCTGGACAAAGACATGCGTTGTTAACGCGTCGTAATACGATGTTTGAGCATCGCATTGGTTCAAACACAAGGGTATCTAATAAAGATGGTGACTGTATGGCTGAAGACCGAGTGGATGCTAACACACCCTTGCCTCAATCAATCGTGACCAACAATGGTAAATACTGATGCCTTATTATCCCATTTAGGTGACTATATACCATATTATATCTAACCGATCCATGTTCATTTTGTGATTAACAGATAGGGCAGGACCCAACATTCAGGCTACATCAGCCACACCAAGTGAACCACTGACTGATGATTATGAATGTATGGGTGAAGAACACCTAAATGATAACACACCCTTGCCTCAATCAGTCCTGACCAACAATGGTAAATACCGATACCTCATCATCCCATTTAGGTGATCTATATTATATTATATATAATACTATACCTAACTCAACTATGGTCATTACATGATTACCAGAAAGGATAGGACCTAGCCTTCAGCCTACATCAATAGCACCGACGACTCCACTATTTGATGACAGTGGTAATTTACACTATTGATTAACATTCTATAAACTATTTGAACTCTTTTGTTTATTTTTACCCATAGTTCTACTAACTCACGTATCTTTGACGACCATAGATGATGATGATGGAGATATATTTGAAGAGGATGAGGAAGAGGATGAGGGATACCTGTTTGCTGGGCAAGGTATTTGTACGAAAGATTGAATATAAAACAAATCTTCTACTACTTTATCTAAACTATTATGGCTTAAATGTTATTTCAGAAGAGGAAGATGATGACGATGTCCAAGACAAGGACCTTGAGGAAGACACGACTTCTGTCCCTGAAGTACCTGACCGATACGATGAGGTGTATAGTAACATGCCTACAGATACCCATATGTTAAAACCTGTTGCAAATTGCGAGCACTGCGATGCGAAAAGGTTTCAGCATGAACCACGTGGGTTCTGTTGTCGTGACGGAAAGGTCGAGCTCAGTGAACTAAACGTACCTAATGAGCTTATGAGGCTTTGGTCAAGTAATGACGCAGATGCTAGGCACTTTCGTAACAACATTAGGTTTTTCAATGGTCATTTCTCTTTCACTTCTCTATATTGTCGCCTCGATAGCGCTACTGCAAGCTGGAAAAACAGTGGCATATACACCTTCCGTGCACACGGCCAGATCTATCACAACATAAGGTCATTTGGCAGAGAAGATGGTAAGGAGCCAAGACATCTTGAGCTTTACTTCTATGATGATGATCCAAGCCTTGAGCACCGCTATCGACGATGTCGTGAAGAGAAGTGCCAAAAAGACAAGAAAGTCATTGAAAGGCTTGTGGCCATCCTTCGTGACAACCCATACTCACAACATCTTAGGAGTGTGGGCCAGGCTGACCACCTTGAGGACTATCGTGTCACACTAAACCTTGACCAAAGGCTGGACCAGAGAACATACAATGTGCCGTCAACTTCAGAGGTGGCTGCTGTTTGGATCGAGGGAAGCGAACTCCTTGGTCAGTTCCAGAATAGTGTTGTCCTGCATGGAAAAGATAGAAGTAGACACGGCATCCGCTCATATCATGGATGTTACGATGCTCTTTCATACCCTCTATTCTTCCCTAAGGGTGAGCTTGGGTGGCACATGGATATTCCGAAGAAAGGAGTTAGTATGGAAGAAGTCATCGAGTATCGTGCCTTACAGAAGGCTCGTAGTGGGTCAGAAGAAGAAACAGGTTTGTTATTCTTCTTATTTAAATACTTTGCATACATGTACCTTAGTGGTTATTCTACAAACAACTCTAATTCATGGCTATTTTTTGTAGACTCCCCTGGTAGACTATGTGTGTCTGTGCGTGACTACTATTGCTACAAGTTTCAGATGCGTCCAGGAATATTTAACCCCATACTATACGGCAAGCGTCTATTCCAGCAGTTTGCAGTCGACACGTATATCAAGATTGAGAGTTCTCGATTAGATTATATACGCAACCATCAAGATGATATTAGGGCCGACCTCTACCAAGGATTGGTTGATAGCCTACATGCTGGTGAAGGTAGAGCAGAAGCTGTTGGAAAGCGGACAGTGATGCCTTCATCATTTATTGGAGGCCCACGTGACATGAGGCGTCGGTACATGGACGCCATGGCTCTGGTACGGAGGTTTGGTAAACCGGACATCTTCTTGACTATGACATGTAACCCGAACTGGGATGAGATCAAGCGTGAACTCTACCCTGGCCAGACACCACAGGATCGTCCAGATCTCGTTGTTCGGGTCTTTAGAGCAAAACTACAAGAGCTGAAGGATAGATTACTAAAAAAGGATATCCTTGGAAAGGTGCGGGCACATGTTTATGTTGTGGAGTTCCAGAAGAGGGGTCTGCCACATGCACATTTTTTGCTAATCATGGATAGGAAGTACAAGATCACGTGCCCTGAGCAGTATGATCGCCTCATCTCAGCTGAGCTCCCAAACAAGAAGAAGTACCCAGTCTTGTACAAGATGGTTACCAAACATATGATGCATGGCCCTTGCGGAGTGCTTAATCGCGATTGTCCATGCACAAAGGGTCGTGATTCCTGCAAGAACCGTTACCCAAGACCTTTCTGCGATGTCACAGTACAAGGCAAGGATTCATATCCAGTATACAGACGGCGTGAAGATGGCCGAAAAGAAAAAGTTCGTGGGCACGAGCTTGACAACAGATGGGTCGTGCCTTATAACCCGTATCTCCTCCGTCTATTCAACTGCCACATCAATGTTGAGGCATGTGGGAGCATCAAGGCAGTAAAATATCTATTTAAGTACATTTACAAGGGTCATGATCGAGCGTCTGTGGCTGTGAGAGAGGCTGACAAGGAGGATAGTGAAGGGAACGTTGATGAGATCAAGCAGTACAGAGATGCTAGATGGGTAACCCCCCCAGAAGCCTTGTGGAGGATATATGGGTTTGATTTGAGTGATAGGTACCCTTCTGTTTTGTCCTTACAGCTACATCTTCCAGACATGCACATGGTGTCATTTCATCGGCGCCAGGGGATTCGACGAGTGCTTGATCGTCCAGGTGCTGACAAGTCAATGCTTACACACCCTTGCCTCAATCAATCGTGACCAACAATGGTAAATACTGATGCCTTATTATCCCATTTAGGTGACTATATACCATATTATATCTAACCGATCCATGTTCATTTTGTGATTAACAGATAGGGCAGGACCCAACATTCAGGCTACATCAGCCACACCAAGTGAACCACTGACTGATGATTATGAATGTATGGGTGAAGAACACCTAAATGATAACACACCCTTGCCTCAATCAGTCCTGACCAACAATGGTAAATACCGATACCTCATCATCCCATTTAGGTGATCTATATTATATTATATATAATACTATACCTAACTCAACTATGGTCATTACATGATTACCAGAAAGGATAGGACCTAGCCTTCAGCCTACATCAATAGCACCGACGACTCCACTATTTGATGACAGTGGTAATTTACACTATTGATTAACATTCTATAAACTATTTGAACTCTTTTGTTTATTTTTACCCATAGTTCTACTAACTCACGTATCTTTGACGACCATAGATGATGATGATGGAGATATATTTGAAGAGGATGAGGAAGAGGATGAGGGATACCTGTTTGCTGGGCAAGGTATTTGTACGAAAGATTGAATATAAAACAAATCTTCTACTACTTTATCTAAACTATTATGGCTTAAATGTTATTTCAGAAGAGGAAGATGATGACGATGTCCAAGACAAGGACCTTGAGGAAGACACGACTTCTGTCCCTGAAGTACCTGACCGATACGATGAGGTGTATAGTAACATGCCTACAGATACCCATATGTTAAAACCTGTTGCAAATTGCGAGCACTGCGATGCGAAAAGGTTTCAGCATGAACCACGTGGGTTCTGTTGTCGTGACGGAAAGGTCGAGCTCAGTGAACTAAACGTACCTAATGAGCTTATGAGGCTTTGGTCAAGTAATGACGCAGATGCTAGGCACTTTCGTAACAACATTAGGTTTTTCAATGGTCATTTCTCTTTCACTTCTCTATATTGTCGCCTCGATAGCGCTACTGCAAGCTGGAAAAACAGTGGCATATACACCTTCCGTGCACACGGCCAGATCTATCACAACATAAGGTCATTTGGCAGAGAAGATGGTAAGGAGCCAAGACATCTTGAGCTTTACTTCTATGATGATGATCCAAGCCTTGAGCACCGCTATCGACGATGTCGTGAAGAGAAGTGCCAAAAAGACAAGAAAGTCATTGAAAGGCTTGTGGCCATCCTTCGTGACAACCCATACTCACAACATCTTAGGAGTGTGGGCCAGGCTGACCACCTTGAGGACTATCGTGTCACACTAAACCTTGACCAAAGGCTGGACCAGAGAACATACAATGTGCCGTCAACTTCAGAGGTGGCTGCTGTTTGGATCGAGGGAAGCGAACTCCTTGGTCAGTTCCAGAATAGTGTTGTCCTGCATGGAAAAGATAGAAGTAGACACGGCATCCGCTCATATCATGGATGTTACGATGCTCTTTCATACCCTCTATTCTTCCCTAAGGGTGAGCTTGGGTGGCACATGGATATTCCGAAGAAAGGAGTTAGTATGGAAGAAGTCATCGAGTATCGTGCCTTACAGAAGGCTCGTAGTGGGTCAGAAGAAGAAACAGGTTTGTTATTCTTCTTATTTAAATACTTTGCATACATGTACCTTAGTGGTTATTCTACAAACAACTCTAATTCATGGCTATTTTTTGTAGACTCCCCTGGTAGACTATGTGTGTCTGTGCGTGACTACTATTGCTACAAGTTTCAGATGCGTCCAGGAATATTTAACCCCATACTATACGGCAAGCGTCTATTCCAGCAGTTTGCAGTCGACACGTATATCAAGATTGAGAGTTCTCGATTAGATTATATACGCAACCATCAAGATGATATTAGGGCCGACCTCTACCAAGGATTGGTTGATAGCCTACATGCTGGTGAAGGTAGAGCAGAAGCTGTTGGAAAGCGGACAGTGATGCCTTCATCATTTATTGGAGGCCCACGTGACATGAGGCGTCGGTACATGGACGCCATGGCTCTGGTACGGAGGTTTGGTAAACCGGACATCTTCTTGACTATGACATGTAACCCGAACTGGGATGAGATCAAGCGTGAACTCTACCCTGGCCAGACACCACAGGATCGTCCAGATCTCGTTGTTCGGGTCTTTAGAGCAAAACTACAAGAGCTGAAGGATAGATTACTAAAAAAGGATATCCTTGGAAAGGTGCGGGCACATGTTTATGTTGTGGAGTTCCAGAAGAGGGGTCTGCCACATGCACATTTTTTGCTAATCATGGATAGGAAGTACAAGATCACGTGCCCTGAGCAGTATGATCGCCTCATCTCAGCTGAGCTCCCAAACAAGAAGAAGTACCCAGTCTTGTACAAGATGGTTACCAAACATATGATGCATGGCCCTTGCGGAGTGCTTAATCGCGATTGTCCATGCACAAAGGGTCGTGATTCCTGCAAGAACCGTTACCCAAGACCTTTCTGCGATGTCACAGTACAAGGCAAGGATTCATATCCAGTATACAGACGGCGTGAAGATGGCCGAAAAGAAAAAGTTCGTGGGCACGAGCTTGACAACAGATGGGTCGTGCCTTATAACCCGTATCTCCTCCGTCTATTCAACTGCCACATCAATGTTGAGGCATGTGGGAGCATCAAGGCAGTAAAATATCTATTTAAGTACATTTACAAGGGTCATGATCGAGCGTCTGTGGCTGTGAGAGAGGCTGACAAGGAGGATAGTGAAGGGAACGTTGATGAGATCAAGCAGTACAGAGATGCTAGATGGGTAACCCCCCCAGAAGCCTTGTGGAGGATATATGGGTTTGATTTGAGTGATAGGTACCCTTCTGTTTTGTCCTTACAGCTACATCTTCCAGACATGCACATGGTGTCATTTCATCGGCGCCAGGGGATTCGACGAGTGCTTGATCGTCCAGGTGCTGACAAGTCAATGCTTACAGCGTACTTCGAGAAGAACAGGACAGATGAAACAGCTCGAGGTATATTGTATCGGGATTTTCCTGAGTTCTATACGTGGCAAGCACAGGGCAAAGTTTGGCAAAAGAGGGTACGTCGTGATACATTACGACAGATTGGAAGAATCGTGGCTGCTAATCCAGCCGAGGGGGAGCGTTACTATCTTAGGGTTCTCCTGAACCATGTGGCAGGTGCAACCTCCTTTGAGTGTCTAAGGACCGTGGATGGCAAAACCCTACCGACCTTTCGTGAAGCTGCAGAAAGAAGGGGCCTAATCGAAGAGGACAACACGTTGAACGAGAGTCTCGCTGAGGCAGCTGGGTGGATGATGCCATATGCTCTGCGAAGGCTCTTTGCAACAATATTGGTATTTTGTGAGCCCAGCGATGTGTTTGGACTGTGGGAGAAACACAAGGAGGCAATGTCGGAGGACTACAAGCGCAATAATCAATCCACCTTCATGGTGGAGCAGATGATCCTCATAGATATTCGAAAATTGCTACAATCAATGCAGAAGGATATAAAGATGTACCCACTTCCTGGTATCGATGACACATATGACGCCTCTCGTGATATTCCTAGAGAGATTTTTGAGGAGGCTAGCATTGAGGCTAACGAGGATGATGTGGCTCTGTCAGACACCCTCAATAAGGAACAACGGGCTGCATATGATGAGATTATGTCCTCGGTTGACACTGAGGACGGGGGTCTCTTCTTCGTGGATGGTCCTGGTGGGACTGGAAAGACTTATCTGTACAGAGCACTTCTCGCTACTATACGTAGTCAGAAAAAGATTGCTGTGGCAACAGCTACATCGGGTGTCGCAGCCTCAATATTGCCTGGTGGTAGAACCGCTCACTCACGTTTCAAGATTCCCCTCACCATTGATAATGGGGCCTTTTGCACCTTCACAAAACAAAGTGGTACTGCTAAGCTGCTTCGAGCGTCATCTCTCATTATTTGGGACGAGGCTAGCATGACAAAGAGGCAGTCTGTCGAGGCACTAGACAACAGTCTCCGTGATATAATGGACCGACCAGAGCTGCCATTTGGAGGGAAGACCATGGTGTTCGGTGGAGATTTCAGACAGGTTCTTCCCGTTGTTCGGAGAGGGTCGAGGGCTCAGGTGGTTGGTGCCTCGCTGCGGATGTCGTACCTTTGGGATTCCATGCGACATCTAAAATTGGTCCGCAACATGAGGGCAAAGAGCGATCCATGGTTTGCAGAATACTTGTTGCGTGTCGGTGGAGGACTTGAGGAGGTGACTGTTGATGATGAAATCCATCTTCCTCATGATATATGCATACCACACACCGGGGAAGATAGTGATCTTGATACTCTAATTGACTGCATATTCCCTAACCTCAATGCGAATATGTCAAGTAAAGATTATATCACCTCTCGAGCGATCTTATCTACGCGAAATGATTGGGTTGATATGATTAATATGAAGATGATAGGTCGTTTCCACGGGAATGAGATGGTGTACCATAGCTTTGATTGTGCGGTGGATGATCCGCACAACTACTACCCTGAGGAATTCCTTAACACTTTGACACCTAATGGTCTACCTCCACATGTGTTGAAGCTGAAGATTGGTTGTCCGGTCATATTGCTCAGGAACATTGACCCCGCGAACGGACTTTGTAACGGTACCAGGCTTATCATACGGGGATTTCAAAAGAATACCATAGACGCGGAAATTGTGTTGGGACAACATGCTGGAAAGCGGGTTTTTCTGCCTCGCATACCCTTATGCCCGTCGGACGATGAGATGTTCCCTTTCCATTTTAAGCGAAAGCAGTTCCCTATCCGGCTCAGCTTCGCAATGACTGTTAACAAGTCACAGGGGCAGACTATCCCTAACGTCGGGGTATACTTGCCGGAACCAGTGTTCTCGCACGGCCAATTGTATGTGGCGCTATCAAGAGCTACGGCAAGATCGAACATTAGGATCCTAGCCGTGTCGGCTGCTGAGAAGGACGTAAATAGGGGGAAAGGGAAAGGGAAGGGGAAGAAGAAAACGACAAAGGATATATTCACAAAGAATATCGTATATAAAGAGGTTCTAACTCCATGAAAGAGGTAACACATCACACATCGATTCCTATTTTTTAGATATAGGATATCAATGGTATTTAACTTTAAAAATTCACAAACAACTTATATGCAGGATACTTCTAACTACAGCTTCAGCCATCTGCATGTTTCAGCTACAAGAAGTCAGACGCCACATCTTGGGCTACAGAATCTTCTGGATCATCATTGATTAGTGACCAGTTGTAGCTTGGTGTTCGTGCAAAGCACATTCTCTCGGTCGAACTATGGAGAGATTAGATTCTTAATTGTATATAATAGATTGTAAAACATGTATTACAAACTTGATTATCTTTTCGTAACTCTTGATTCCTAGAGAAGTGCAAGCTTATCTTTCGCGTATCGTAGGCATGAAGTGATGCAATAATTGAAGTTGATGTTTCAGTTTTGCATTCAAATTTAGAGTTATGCGACAATTGAAGTTGATGTTTCAGTTTTGCATTCAAATTTAGAGTTATATTTTATATATCTATCCTTCATAAAGACTTATGTAATATTGATTTGAACATCATGATTGCGATATATATTTTAGATAATAGTATAACACACCCTCATATATGTGTTATCTTGGTATTATATATTCCCGGTGCAACGCACGGGCATTTACCTAGTTCAAGTATTATAGGAATAAGAGTTACGAGCACCATCAGGTGGATCTAGAAACCAAACATGCCCACCCACCGGGTGAATTCTTAATACATGGACCAACCAGTCTTTTATCAGGCCCTTTTAACAAAATGGCTTCAATTGGGCCCGCGCTCCGGTTTGACATGAAGCCTCCGTTAGCCCGTTTAGAAGGCAGGTCGGCCTGCATCCGGTTTCTACGTACCGCAGCAGGACGAGTGGACGACTCGCCTCCGACGACGCCAGGCCCGGCAACCATGGGCGCCGTGGCGGCCGACCTCGAGGCGCGTCAGCTCCGCATCCTCGGCCGTATTGCCGACCTCGAACTCGCCGCGCAGCAGCACCGCCTCGGGGCGCTCTCCATCTCCGCCGCGCCCTCGGAGAACGGCGAGGCCGACGCGGGGGCCACCGAGGCGCGGCTCTCGGCCCTCCTGGCCGCGCGCGGCGTGCGGGACTTCGCCTTCCGTCGCGTTCCCGCCGACTACTACGACCGCTCCCTCGAGGAGCGCCGCGGCCTGCTCCGAGCTGACTCAGTCGCTCAGCTCTGCAAGAGCATCGTCATGGTATGGGCTCCGCCCCTTTTCCATTTCCTTGCGGCTGTTTCGTCGAGCACTGGGCCTGCCTAGCTTCTAGGTTGACTACAATTACGTTAACGTAGCATTTTTTTATAGCGATTTTTGTGCGCATAGGATAGCTTGAATAGGATAATTTACTGATGATTGTTGCTATTGATTGTTGAACAATGAATCGCTTACTCTCTGAAGGTTGCAAATAGTTGTGTTGAATTTGTTTGTATAAATAGTACCATGGGCGCAATTGCTATAGTTAGTTTGTGGCTGAGTAAAGATCATGAGTTATGCTAGTTGTTGTCATGGCATGATAACTTGGCAAGTAATTTGATTTAGGGGTACTGTGGTATCCTGTTGAAGATTCAAAATAAGTACATAGCTGCTGTTTCTCGTGATTTCATTGCATGTAGGCTGATGCATAGCAGAGTTTTTTGTTTTATATGCTACTATGTTATGAGCTATGACAAGTTGCAACAAAAACTTTTATGGCATTTCTAGCTTATATCAGAGATAATCAGCGCTAAGTTTATCAGAAGCAGTTTTTTTTTTCTTCTCCGAAATAACTAGCACTGTCTATAACACGCTTATATCCCGTATAGGATATTACCTGAGTCATTTCCCTTGATTTTTGGTGCAAGTAGCTGTTTACTAATTTGTTGATCACATTGGATTGCTATATGGCATGGATCAGAGATAGAGGCCATTATCTACAAACACCTCAAAGTTTGTGTTGAAAAACTTCCTACTTTGAAAATTAAGGACAGACCAACATGCTTGTGTGCTTCATGAGATTCTTTTAGAATTTTCGCCTACTTAAAGTATTTGCGGAACAGGAACTTTTTTAATTGCATTGGGCTTATTTAAATTCTACAGTTCTTTGAGAATCAGAGATGCAATCTGAGAAGCAGTGGGGCATCACTGCTTATCAGCTTTAATGGAGTGGTTGAACACAAAACGAGTACTGTTTTATTTTATCTAGGGAAGGGCATGCATTGATTTACTTAGCATAGAACTACAGTTTTATGATCCTGCCTCAAAATCTTTTTTTCTCAAACAACACAGGAAAGCTGCACGTCATTTCATTAAGAAGATTCTGCCTCAAAATCTGTTAATAATCTATCTTTAACATTAGTTGTGATGAATTCTGTCCATCTTTTATTAGGTGAACACCCAAGCTGCTGCAGATGTTGTTGATTGCAGTAATCCAAAGAATTCAAAATACTATGTCGTTGTTGTTCAGGTAAGCTTTAAGATATCAATGTACCATTTAAAATTTATATACCTCGTATTTATACTGACGTAATGTATATTCCTGTAGTATAATGCACGGCTTAACGCTGAAAACATCAAGAACTTCCTGTATGAACTAAATGAGAAGCAAATACCCAAAAAGAGATTTAACAGTAAGATTGTTTTACAATGTATTTGAAGTTCCTTTTTTTTGTGTGTGTGTGTGGGGGGGGGGGGGTGGGGGGGTTAAGCTGATATGTGTACAAAGCTCCCTCGGCTTTTTATCAGTGCATTCAGGTGGTGTATCTCATTTTTATGGCTGACTGCTGCTAGGGCAAGCACTTTTTCTATGCGGATGATGGTCTCTAAGTAGAACTCTTTGGTTCATATATGGGGAATTCTTATAAACAGAAATTGTCATCATAAAAAATTAATGAATGCACTAAAATCATGTACAAATTGCAATGAGCTGATTACAGTGAATATTCCTGATGGATTTAGGGGCTGTTTGGTTTGCAGCGTGGCCTGGGGGTGCTCGCCCAGGCAGGTCCATCCAACCACCAGGCGCTCAAAATCGACGGCCTGGGGAGCTGCCTGGCCCAGGCACCTTTGCCAGGGTCAGAACCAAACAGCCCCTTAGAGTCTTAACATTGACAATGAAAAGATGTTGAATGTGCTACTAGCACATTTCAGTAAAGTTTTAGCTTTTACAATTTCCACAACAGGCGTTGTGTGTCTCTATTCCTGGCCAAATTGCAGGCTATTTCTTGTGCCCTTTACTTTATTGCTGTTGGTACTATGAGGAACCGACCAAAACCTGCCGCTGGGGAACAAGTAACTGGTTCACTACTGATTTCTGAAACATGGTGCATGGCATATTTTGTAATAGGCACTGAAAGAAAATTCCTCGGCGCTAACTGTTTTCTTCATTATGCCATTGTAATTCTGCTTCTTTTTCTATTTAAACATTTTCAGTGCCTACTAATGAGCAGTGGCTCTTACCATAGTTTAAGCAATTTGAATGGCTGCAGGCCTACTATTGCTGTCATCTGAAACCAGCCTTGCTGTTTACTTTTGTTTGATGCAGTGAGGTTGGCACCAGAAGAGGAGTCACACAAACTTACTGGGTTTGTGCATAACGCTGTCACTTGCATTGGGATGGAAACAAACATACCGGTAATGTAAATTTATATTTATATTGCAGCTATTGAAGCATGTACATTGCAAAGATACAGCTATTAGGTTTAGATTAAAATTGATAATATTTATGTGACAAACTGTGTATGTTGCATATCCATGCATGACATTCTGTAAACATCTCTTTAGCTTTTCCAGTCCTACAGCTACTATCCTATTCCAATCCAGTTACATAAGAGTAAATGAATGGTAGCAGTAGCCAATAGATAGATGGTCCTACTCCAGTTACATAAGAGTAAGTGATGCATAATATCAATAACCAATAGTTAGAAGGCTTAACACTCAACTGTGAGTATGGAGAAAACATCTTTTCAAACTGATGCTTTCGGATATTCTTGTGTAACTTGCTTAAAATGCACGTCTTATGCCTTACGAGTGAACTCACAAAGTTAGCAAGGTACCTGATGCAAAAAGTTTCCTCCACAGGTTATCATAGATGAAGCTATCACCAAATTGGATGAGGATTTCTTCTGGCTGGGTGGTGGAGAAGTTGACCTCAAGCTCGGGATGCGAACTTCACAATTCTTAAGTGCCTTTAGTCCATTCGTGGTGAAATGCAGCTGAATCTAATGATAGTTGTACAACCGAAGAGAAGTTTCTGATTCATTTTATTTCTACCGAGACTCCATCCACCCATCACATGGAGGTACACCACAATACAAGTAGGTTTTGCTTGCATCTGGGGTTTGGATGTCTGTCTTTTTTGGAACAGGCTATTCCTGCTCAGTTGCTCGCGACACATTATTTACAGCTGATTGTTGTTAAGATTGATGTGGTGGAGGGGACATTCTTGGGAAGATTGAGATATTTGCCACAACTAGGCATATAATAATACGCTTTGTAGTTTGTGCCTAAAATTAACAGTGGCTACTCGTTTGTTGTAGCAAAGAGTTACATGGTTCGGTCATGGCCGACACTAATTCTCCACTGTTATTTCATCACATCATGTATACTCTGTGTGCGACAATAGAGCAATATGCTTTGTATGGTGCTGTTCGACTTATGGTTTCTGCGGCTGATAAGCCGGCTAAAGCTGATTTAATGTGAGAAAAAAACATTATTCCATGGCTAATAAGCCAGGCTGATAAGTTCAAGCGAGATGAAATTAAAGAATTAGAGCTGCTGTGAACTTGTACTCTACATTAACTTGAAATTCCCCTTCCATTGTTCTTGTGAGCACAGAACAATGGAACATGATCCTCGGTCCTCGATCTTCCTATACAACAGCACAAGATGTGCTGAGTTCAGGCAATTGCCGAACTGCTAACAATGATGTATATCAACGTTGACTAGGATATCCCAGCAGTTCTTCAAAATCCCCCTGTTGTTGTGGCTTGTCTGCTGAAGATGCACCGCTGCTGCTACCTGTTGTGAACAGCCGGTGCCGGGTGCGCATCTAGGTAGTCCATGGCTACTAGGGTTCCGGCGGTGTACTCGGCGGTCATGTTACTTCCTACTTGCTCGCTGTTGGAACCATCAGCTCCAAGCACCGATCGCTCTCCAATGCCTGACCTCACCTACATATATCAAGATAGAAAAGGCTTTGCTATTTCACCTCCTTGCAAAATGCTGTGCAATGCCAAACGCATTTACATGCGGCATACCTTGATCGCTTCGAATGCTTTTCTCAAAGAACCACGACAGGAATCACCTGCAGATCAGACAACTGTGTCTATGAATGAATGCTCAATGAATCAAAGGGTGCCTAGCTACAATAAGTTTGTGCACACGCATCGCTGATGAGCAATCTAACAATACATGTATGGTTCGTTTTCATGTTTCATTATTCGAGATATATTCCCATGTCTACGGCTAACAAGCATCAAGTCAAACTTCATCACAAGGGCGGTCGAGATCCTATCAAACATGCATAGACGCCACGGATGAAAATCGTATATATATAAAGGGAGAAGAGAAGAAATATTGAAAGGTAACTGCACGACTAGGGTCACACAGTGATACATGATCATATTCTCTCATCGGTTGTGATGTGGGGTGTGGGTTTTAGGTTGAGCGTAATCCAGATGGATTCCCTGATCACCCTCATGCCCATGATGCTGAAGCTGTCGCAAAACCCTAACGACATGCCTAGCATTTCTAACTACTCCACCTGATGATGCCACTTCCTTCTTCGCCACAGTCGTCACCGCTTCGTTGACCATCGATGCATCCATTTTGCTTCCAACAGGAATCTCCGATGAAGATCTCATATTCCCCTTGGCAGCAGCACCATCTATCACACCCTATGGAAAACAGAGACAAAATGAAAAGAAAGCTGTTAGAAATTAGAAGTAGAACTTGACCTACTAGAATGATTTTAGTTAGAATGTGAATTAGCTTACCTTGGGTGGTGAGGAAGTCAGCTTGCTTGAGCAGTGCTTATTACCATGAGCACGGAGATCACGACGCGCTTCGCAACTGGTAACGTAGAGAGTGAGGATGAACACAACTAGGAGGTCGGTAGTGGTGATGCTGAGCTTTAGCTGCCCCTTGGGAGAGCTTACGCTAAACATGGAGTGGTGTGGTGGTTGCTTTGTTGTGATCTCTTAGAAGACATGGATAGGTAAGGGACGAGAATGATGAAGCATCAGAGAGTGGCTATATGTGCTTTGTATCATCGTTCCGGTGAGGGCGGTTGAGTGGCTGACAGAAGAAGAATGAGGAGAAAGCAGGCTCCATAACTACTAGATCAGTTTAACGATTCCATGCATTGGGTAAAATATATACAAGTACAGAATGTATTGGGAGTGGTTTTAGTAGAATAAATAAAGGTACCGAGGTGTACGTACTCCATAAGGTTCTTCTTCTTCATGTCAAGTGGCTAATACATACACCTAGCCAAATCTTTAGTATGCAATCTGCAGCCTCTGTTCTCTTTGCTGGTTGGAAATATCTATACCTTACTTAGTCGGCCTTTACTTTGTGTTTCAACGAACTGAGGTTTGTGATTAACCAGGGAAGTTGGGAGCGAGGTTCGAATTAGTGCATTGTAAAGTAAAGGTCCACACCATCCTTCGTAGCAACAAATTCAAGCCAGATCTGGTCCCAAAAAAAAAACAAAAAACAAATTGAAGCCAGTGTATTTTAGTTCATTTCATAGCACTATCGATTTGTCGTACGAACACTAGCTATAGGGCACGAGAAGCAGGGCAGAGGCATGTACTCAACCGCACATGAATGTCTCGATCCGCCATCCCCGTTCTTGAGGCACAAGGTTCGGGGGTTGCGCATAGATTTTGTGGGCGGCTCAGCTCGATGCCTCGATGATCTGATCATGCGCGTTGCCATTATGACATGCAGTGCGATCCAGTGTTTCGGCAAGCTTGCAGCCGGTCCGTATCATCGAGCTGATTAACCAATCACGGTTTTATCGCCTCGATGTGACCAAGTTGGCATTCTTAAGCAGATCAGCTCACCATTTTATTTTATTACTACTCGTTTCTTCCGTGGCATAGCTAGCACCATCTAATCGATCCGTCGACATGCATGGACATGATGAACTTGACACCTAAATAAGGCACTTTCGTTTGTTGTTTTCCCTTGCGTGCAAAGTTTGTGCGTATTAGGCTCTGTTTGGTTTCCACACGTTCAAGTTTAACTCCCATCACATCAATGTTTCGGTAAATGTATGAAGTACTAAATGTAGACTAATTGTATACATGTCGACACAAATTATGAGTAATTTACGAGACGAATCTATTAAACCTAATTAGTCTAAAATTAGAAACTTTTTGTCAAATAAGACGAAAGTGCTACAGTGTTTGACCAAATAGGCCCTTAATAGACTAGAGAGAAGTGTTAGAGCATCTCCAAGAGACGATCTAAAACGTTTTGTAAAGCTAAATTTAGCTATTAGTAGAAATAAAAAAGGTCTCCAACAGCTATTTTATCATGTGATCCAAAATAACTAGCCTGCTATTCCGTGTTTGTCCCTGGGTAAAGATAGCAAGCCGTAGAGACTCGCCATCGGCCCATTCACGCATATTCCTGCATGGCGCTCGCCCTGGTGGCATGCAAGCAGATGGCGGGAGTACAGAAACAATGGAAGTGAGCCAGTGTGAGCATAACACGTGTGAGTTTTAAAAATAGATGACGGGAGTTTAGCAAGACTGTTGCATTACTCTGTTTTTTAGAGGATGATTTATTTTTGGACAATGGCTAAATTGATGGTTTTAGAATCTAGTTTTACATAATCTCTTGGAGTTACTCTTAGGAGGTGTTTGTTTCCTTGTTTTTTTTACACCTATCACATCGAATGTTTGATATATGCATGAAGTGTTAAACATAGACTAATTACGAAACTAATTGCACAGATTAAAATTAATTTATGAGACGAATCTATTAAGTCTAATTAGTCTATTATTAGTATCCGAACACTCTATGGTCAATCCCATAGTCAACACATGTTAAAGTTTAACAGGGCGAACCAAACAGGCCCTTAGTTATCTGAACTTTGAAAGCAAACGAAAGCGTGCAGGCAGCAAGAGTTAGTGTTGCACTCACCATCGGTCTGGCCGGTAAGGCCAGTCTCAGTCAGAGTTTTATGTGAATTTCATTTACATTAAATAGGTTGTCTTCATTTACATTAAATAAGTTGTCACATAGACATTTTTGATGATGTGACAGTGTATTTAAGAAGAAAGAAAATAAATGAGAACCCTTTTGACACGATTACTAACTATTTATGAGTCATGAAATTAAATATCTATGAAACTCTGTAATGAAACTTTACATTAAAAGGGAACGTTTGATCGAGTTTCATTATCAGCAACTCCAACGGTTTTGCATTTTTTGTTTGGCAAAAGATGAAGTTTGCCAACTCTCAAATCAATATGGGGAGGAGAAAAAAAGTTATCTTCAACGGTTTGGCAAAATTGACTTGCTAAAATCCAAAAAAGAAACCCGGCGACGCGGGAGGGAAGAGCGCATGCGGGAGTAGTGCGTGAGACGAAATGCCAAGCCGATCGCGAGCTTGCATATATGCTGATCCATCCCAGGATTTTGCCAAGTTAACAAAAATGCAAAGCCAATTTACCAAACTGTTGGATAGGAGTTTTGTAAATTTTTTTGTAAAAACAGGAATACAAAGCCCATTTACAAAACTGTTGGAGTTGCTCTCAGAAACAACCCTACGAAACAACGCACCGAGGCTGGACTGGCCTTGGCGAGGAAAAAATGGCACTGCCTGGCGTGGCGTTGGAGAAAGTGCCGGGGAAACGAAAAGAAATGATCAAATGATGGATGGGCAGGAGGGGCTGTCTCAAGATCGAGCGCCCGCATGCAGCGCCGTCTCGGCCGCGCGCCCGCACCCGCTCGCCAGCCGTGCACATCATCCGTTCCCACGCACCAGCGCTGGCCGCTCGCCCGCTCCCTGTTGTCGTCTGATACTCTGGTGCACCGTGCACGTACTACCACGATGGCTGCATCTGCATGGCTGTGTTAACAGCAGGGTAGGGGTAGAGGAATCAATTATGTATTTATGGTGGTGCCGCTAAAATTTATGTTCGCTGTAGTTTGTTTGTGTATATACCATTATAAAATTCCCTTTGTGTGCCAAACATCAACGTTATATCTCCTCGTTGCCACTTCCGTTAGGTTCCGTTAAAATGTTGACAAACGTTGGTGTGGGACTTAAGTAATGAGAACACCTTTCGCTCATCGGCAGTGCCAGTGCCCGGACGTCCGGATGTACGCCCGCGCGTTGCACTCCGTTTCATACGCTGCCCGAGCGACAAGAGGGGAAGGGGGCGGCGCCTCCGATTCGGAAGGACCTGGCCACAGTGTCATATGGATGCCTTGCCGGCGTCGGGAGGATGACGCACCGAGACGATGCAGCAGAAGACGAGGAGAAGACATGCAACACCTGATTTGCTTTTGAAATATCCAAATACAACAGTTGCAACATACGTCTCAAGGTAGATGAAACACTTAAAACATGTTTCTGAAACATTTGAAAACCATTGCAACCAAACGCAACATCCAGATGAAATACATGCAACATATGTCTGAAACATATGCAACATCTAGATAAACACACTTGCAACATGCATCCAGAAAACACAGATGAACCATTGGTAGCAACCTTTGCAACATATGTGTACAACCATTACAGCATATATAACATCCCGATCTACTTTTGCGACATCCATCTGAAATACTTGCAACATACCTCTGAAACATCTGAAACACTCGAAACATACGATTTCAGCAAAACATGGTAGTCAGGCGGGCGGAGCATGGCACAGCAGGATCTCGGCTGTGCGGACGCGGTGGAGAAGGAGGATGGCAGCGGGTGAGCGGTTGTGCAGCCCCCAGTGATAGGCCACCCGCGGTGGAGGCGACAACAGCAGTCGGGTGGTGAGGTATGGGAGCACGCCGCTGCAGTGGAGAGGAAGGCTGACGGGAAGCGTGGTAGAGAGGGAGGCGTGCGAGAGCCGCGGTTGAGCTGGTCGTGGAGCAGACGTGTGATTTTTTTAATCTGCGATAACTGGAGGAGAGCGGAGGGAGCGGATAGAAATGGGCTTCTAGATGTCAGGTCCACCAACAGGGGCTTCTGGCGCGGATGGACGTTTGACTCCCAGCATTACCGTTCGCTCATTCCATGAACCCACCGGACCACATCTTATCATTCATAACTTCTGTTGTTATTATGCTCCTAGTTGTTGTTCAGCCTGATGATGGCTATGAGTTTTTTGCTGCGCTGCAGCCGATTGTTACAATTTGCTTTTTGCAACCACAGCGGTCATTGCCATGAACCATGGTCATTGGAACTGATATATTAAAACACACCAGAGTCTCCATCTCCAGAGTTCAAAAGGCATCAACTCTACACGCCGAGTGAATCATACACTACCACTAATACACTTATACTTTAGTCATTGTTTCATGTACAAGAGTTAACTAGGGATCGGTGGTATAGGCTCTAGAACCTTTATACGTTGGTCTATCTCATCTTCAATAACCACGGTGGTGCTAAACCCCACAATCTCATATCAACATACAACATAGTAACATACACTATGGGCAAAATTCAAATTGGGTCAAATGTCTCACACATTCTATTTTGTTGTCTCCTCTTCATTGACGTCACTGGTGATGCAAAACTCTCTGACCATAGAACACGAGGAAAGAGCGACTTTATAACCTTAAATTTATGGCAAGAGACATGTTGAGATGGCAATAACGTAGAAGTGGTGTGCATATCCGAAGTGCTTTGATGATTTTTCATATGCGTGCCAAGACACAGTGTTCAGCTTGGATAGTTCTTTTACATGCATGTAATCCCTCTCATAGATGTTCCAAGCAATTTTCTTGTTCTGTTGTATTACTATTGTAAAATCTAACTAATGTTGATCGAATTCTACACTACTACACCATCCGTCCAAAATATAAGGCATGCACATATATAGTTTATTAAAATCTATTTTGGTACGTAGTCTCTTTACATTCCTATATTTCTGTATTGGAGTCTTTATTTATTTTATAAGTTTTTCTATATATTTTTATACATTTAGATTGTTATTGTTACAACTCTTCAGGGGGCAGAAGCTTCTTATGATCAAGTGGAGGCTCATGAATCCAGCATAGCCCGTTGACTCTGCAGCTATATAAAAGAGTCCATCTTTGCTAAACCGCTATCGGAGTCTAAGCATGAGGCTTTCAACGTCCTGGACAACGCATTCCTAGATGAGTTCATCCCAGAGGTTGAATGCTTATGGCCGAGGCGCGTTAAGGATTCATGTCGTCACTGAAGCTGTTCTGTTGGATTATGCGCGGCCTAAACGGCTGAGCGTGTCGTCGGGTGGTTAGGGAGTTTGTAGCCCAGGTGGCCTTTGAGTGGGCATTGGCAGGTTTCATGCAGTTGATCTCGCCTCTAAATTTGTTGTAATCCTCAGCTTCTTTCAGTTGTCCTTTCTTTTTGTTGTGTTTTTTTGTCCACCTCCTCTCTGTTAAGCTTGACGCTTACCAATGAGGGGTAACTTGTAATGTTTATTTATCTCCTCTCAATGAAATATGTGCCTAGGCAGGTCGTGAAAAAAATCTGGAAAATGATTAAGTTAGTAGTTTTTAGTCCTTGGGAGAGTAAAACAGATTGGATCAAGTTAATATTTTTCTTTAATTTTAATGTTTACTAATTATAATTTATTTGAATTATTCCTTTATCTTATTTCTTTACAATTCATTTGGAGATCAAACTGTTAACATTTTATGGTTTCTATTCAAATTTCTATTTACTAATTGTGTTTTGCATGTAGTCATTGTTTACCACCTCATATGGAAATAAAATTGCTAGTTTTCCCTACTTTATTATTTCAACTCCAATGTTTATTGAATTGTGTAATTTACTCATATGGAAATCACTAATTTTGTAATTTTCAATATTGGATTTAACTATGTCCTAAGTATAATTTTGTGTAAAGAAAAAGGCCATTCTAAAACTGGGCCAACATTCATGAATTACAAGATTCCATGGCACCTTAGCACAAGGGGTCTTAGGGTCCGAGCAGCGGGACCGTAACCCACCTGTCCCGCGTCGTAACAATTTCTCGCCCGCAGACGTAACCGTATCGTAATCGCTGATAATAATTTCCGCCCACCCGCCAAAGTTCCCGTGTCATAATCTTCCCACATACTTTTTTTCTTCTTGCTTTTTTCTTCAGCTAAAGAAATTAAAAAGCATTCACAAAATATAATAAAAATAGTGAGGGTGCAAGGGTTTGAACCCAAGACCTCTGCTACTAGCACGTCATTCTCCTACCACTACAACAACTTGATGGTTGTAATAAATATGAAATATTTTTATTATTAAACCATATCAAATCAGAAAAGCATATCACACACCAACTTCGTATGTACTATATGAATACTCAAAAATAATTAAAGGAACATTAAAATAGATTTAGAACATCACATATATATGTGAACATCACAAAATATAATATAGAACTTCACATATGTGAACATCGCAAAAATACAGCATAGAACATAAAATACATCACAGAACATCACATGTATACTACGTGAATATAAAAAAATTCATTAGAAAACATAAAATAATTAAGTATAGAAAAAACAAAAAAAGAAATAAAATAAATGAATATATAGAAAAATAAAAAACATAATAGTAAAAAAAATTAAAAAGAGTATCATATGGATACTGTTCACATAATATACTAAGTTAACATCGCTAAATACATTATAGAACATCACATGTACACTGTTGAATATAAAAAACATCATGGAAAATCACATGTATACTACGATAACATTACATGAATATTACATGAACATCGCAAAATACATCATAGAACATTATATGCATACCACGTGAACATAAAAAAAACATCACATCACATGGGGAAGATCACAAAAAAAACAACATTGAACATAAAAAAATAATAAGAAAAGAAAAGGAAAAAAACAAAAGAAAGGTAAAATATAAAAAATGAAAATAATAATAAACAAATAAAACATAAAAAATAAAACGAGTGATGCACGAAAAGAAAAAAGAAAAAGAAAAAATAAAGAAAGATTTCAAAATAAAAAACATGAATCAAAGAAAAACATAATAATTAGAAAAGAAACAAAGAAAACAAATAAAAATAAATCAAAATAAAAAAGGAAAAAGAGAAGATAAAAATAGAACATCACATGCACATCAAAAAATAATAAGAAAAGAAAAAATAAAAAATAAAAAATAAAAGAATCATAAAATATAAAAATTTTAAAGAAAAATAAAAAATCACATAAAACAAAAAAGAAATAAAAATAGAAAATTAAGCATGAAAAGAAAAAAAGAAAGAAAAAAGAAATGAAAAGAAATGAGAGAAGAATAAGGAAAAGAGATAAAAAAAAGGAAACGAACGTACCTGTGCTCCTAGTCGTTCCCGCGCGTCGTTCCGCATTCACGCTCCGTTCGGCGCACATATCGGTCCGAATATTCGGACCGGATGATTTCCACCTTAGCGCATACCAACATAACAACCTATTTTAATGAATTTTAACCAAGTTTACACAGAATTATATTATCTAGTCTAGACTATCAAATAAATGCAGTATCAATAAAATATATTTCCTGATGTATTGAATGAATCTAATTTGATTCTGTAGATATTTATGTATTTGTATTTCCTATAAACTGAGCTAAAAACTAAAGTTTGAATTAAAAAAAAACTAGAACGCCTTACAATTGGAATGGAGGGAGTACATAATGATGAGATCAAAACGGGCCAGGAACATCTGTGCCTAGAGTACCTGCAAATGGGGTGTTTGATTGGGTGCTGGATGTAGAAGAAGGTGTTGTTGGACGGATGGTCTTCGCAGCAGGCCCCTATAGATCAATGGCAAAGCTTTCGTTCAGTTCAATAGTCAGAAGGCATAGATGTACCAGCACTCTGGAAGCAGACGGCAGGTCCTCCTTCAACGGAACGAGACCAAAGGACAAATGGTCGAGACTGCTGATCTTCATGAATGCCAGTGAATAATCCACTGGAGCATTTCCCAGCACAGAACTAAAGAACAGGTCATTCAGCTCAGAAATCAGTTTTTGCAGTTGGCTCAGAATCTCTTTTCCTTTGGCCACAGCACCTGACTCGGAGTTTTCATTCGCAATAGCCACCGCGGCTAACACGTTGGTCAAACTAATTGCCTTGTGTTTTCAATCAAAGCAGGAGTAACAGTAAAGGAAGCAGGTTTCCCATCCAGATCATAGTGAAACAGAAACAGTGGACATAAAGCCTTCCTCTTCTTCGGCTGTGGTTTCACCACTACATCACCCTGGATCTCAGCGCTAGGCTCACGCTTGGGAGAATCAAGATACTGAATCATCCATTTTGTGACTCTAAAGCAGCATTCCACATGCTTATCAGAGCCCCTGAAATGTTTGGTGATTTTCCTAGCTGTGTCGACGCTGGTATCACCCATTGGCAGGCCAGGCAGCGGAGTCGTCTGATAAGCAGGAAATCGTCGAAAGCCACCATAAAATCAGAAACTGAACCTTTTCTCTCTCTGTCACCTGGCATGCACGACGGGAAATACAGGAGGTAATCACAGAGAACACCGAAAATATTTTCATCTTGATCTGCTGCCGGTGGATTGCGGTTGTTCACGCAATTCTGGACCATCTTCACTCGATCCTCCAAATCAGCTGGCCTGAACAATTCATCAGTATTTTGGTTCAAGAGGGGCTTCACTTTATCATTGAAAACGTTTTCTGCTTCCTTGAAGCTTTCCACTTTGATCAAATGGGCAATCTGGGCTTGGTAAATGGAGCAGAGAATTCCTGGGTGCTGATAGAAGCTAGTATTTCCCTGGACCTTGGTCAAGAACCCAAGAACATACTACTCGAGGCGTTTGTAGTCGTGGTTTTGAACTAAACCCTCGGCAGCATCAACATCGAATTTTACAAATTTCTGGGTAGCAGTGATGGCGCCGACAGCATTCCTCCTTGACTGCGGCGGCGTCTTCGACGGCGGCGGCGGATGTCGCGGGGCCGGCGACTGCGGATGTCGCAGCCATAACATAGTCGATGTCTGTGAGACAACGCTCCTTCCCCTGCCCTCGGCCGTCGTCTTCCTTGCCCTCTATATTGATCCTCCAAGAGTCTTTTCTGGTCAACGGCGGCGGCGACGACAAGACGATAATATAAGAACCTAAGTTTCGCTGGCGAGTTGTAAACGTAGATTTCTTGTCCTGTCTTATATATGATCCAATGTGCGATGTGTGTTGCTGGCTCCGAGAGATTATATATGTGTTCGAAATCCATCTATATCCATCATATATCTATATCCGTACCTGTCTATATCTAGTACTCCTGTACTTATCTATACCTAATAATAAATAGACAAAATTTCATGCTCTTTTTTTATATAAATCTCACTTTCGAATCATACAACAGTCCGTCGTCTCAAGAGTTCACAACCAATTCCAAACGAATACAGAGGCACAAATTTCCAACATTGCCAGATTCAATGGAGAGCTCCTTAACGTGGAGGAGCGGCCAGCAGGCCGCAGTAGAAGACATGGATCGGACAACGACCACAAGCCCTCGATTCTTGTTTGCGTTGCGTCCTTGCCACACTCCGTCGTCTCCTCCACGCGCAGCAGCTGTCACCAAATGCTTCACCGCCGGGCGCCGGCCACTCTCCGCGCCGCGGCCATGCGCCCCGCACCGTCGTCGGCCGTGTGACACGCCGCAGCCCATGATCCGGGCTTACGACCCGTCGTCAACTCGTCATACTGATTTAGTAGTTTTACTTTTTTTTTTTCGCGTACCAACAACTCTTCACCTTCAACCAACCAAATTCTCTGAGGTGTCCAAGTTTTGTCTTGGCTAATAACTGTAGTTCCTGCGTTGCTCGCTTGTTTGGATCGACGTGCGTGGCCGGGCGCACCTCCCGGCTATGATCCAAACAGCTCTTAAACTACCGGACGTCTTCGCGTTGGCCTGAACCCCAGGAAGGCCCGATCCAGACGGCTCCACCCAGCCGTCCCCGCGGCGGCTGCGGCCTCCTGTAGCAGCAGCTCCGAGGCCTCCCCGGCGGGATCTGGTGCTGGGGTGCCTCTGCGGCCCTCCGCGCCCCCGTCCCCGATGACACCGGGCACTGCCGGCGTTGGGATGCCGCTTCCAACGCCGACGATGGCGCGCCCCACCTGCGGTGCTAGAGCGCCCCGTCTCCGCGGCCCTCCACGCCCCAACACCGACGACCTCCTCCCCGTCGACGTCGTCGACGGCGCTGGGCCACTGCGCCACGGCCACCACCTCCAGCAGCAGCTCCATCGAGCCCGCCCCAACAGGATCCAGCTTTGGAGCGCCTCCGCAGAATCCCTCTTCATCTCCACCGTCGCCGACACCGGGCTCCACGTTCTCACCGGCCACGGCTCTGTTCTACCCATCTTTGGGAGGGCGCACGAAGCGTCGTCGATGGGCAGACAATGATGGCGACGAGTCCGATGACGACCGTCCCACAAGCTACTTGGAGGCCTCTCGTCGCCCGGGGAAGTCGACCACTGTGTCCCCCGTGCGCGCCCGGACTCATTCAGTCATTGTTCTGGGGTGCGGCGGAGCGGACGTTGGACAGCGAGCTGCGCGAAGGCGGAGGAAGCGTAGCCGGCCGCGCCTCTAGCTAGTGCACGGCTTGCCTGCTCGGCCAGTGGATTGTAGGGTCCCGATCCACCAACGCCTCGGCGCCCAGAGATGGGTCTCCGCCCCCAACGCCAATGGGGGGCGGGAGATCCTACCCTGACAGGAGGCGGGACCTGTGGCCGCCTTGGTTGAGCCTCGCCGCGGCTCGAGTCTGCGCGAAGAGGCTCAGAAGATCCCCACATAGCTCCGCGACATATGTTTCAACCGCCTCTCCTGCTCGCACTGGATAGCGACTTGTCGATTGCCACGCCGTTGCCTGCGTTGCCATGGATTCGACCACCTCGCGAAGGACAAGCGGTCCAAGTCGGCGCCTAAGGGTGGTGGCTTGCCTCGCCACTCAGCTCGTGTCGACAACCCACCGGCCTCTCTACCCCTCGACAATCCATTAACCTCGGATGGGACCACTCAAGGAGTCGTGGGGGGAGCCGGTGGCAACCGTCGACGCTGGAGACGACGACAGTGGCGCAGGGGTGAGTCGGCGACGGACGCCAGCATGGGTGCACCTACCGATGACACTGATGACGCCACTGCTTTAACTGTCACACGCTGCTTCCTCGAGCTAGATCCGCTGGCGGAGGCACTGTGCGAGGGCTCAGGACCTCTTGCTTGGTTCGACTCGGTCGACCCGATGCTGGATGAGCTTGCCACCTCGCTCGTCACAAGCCAACCAGCGGTCACACCAGCGCCTGGGGGCCTACATGCTGCGGACACTAGTTCTCCGGTGACGGCTCCTCAGTGCACAACAAAGCCGCCTCAGTTGTCGCCTGTGCAGGGCATGCCTCCACAGATGGGGCAACCCGTTGTCGTGGGTGATGCGGTGCCAGGGGACGATGATGAGGTCTGGCCACCAGGGTTCGAGCTGGCCAAGCACATGGCATGAACATCAACGCCGACGCAGGACGGTAAGCTAGATAGCCAAGCCACGCCCGACCCTAGTGACGCGATGCCCACGCCGCATGAGAGAGCGCGGCGTCTCGCACAGTTTACGAGGAGGTGCAGTTCAAGCGAAGTTCGCCCTTAATCGCTCTCCACTAAGGCAGAAGGCGGCAACCAAAAGGCCCCTTCCAATGAAGAGCAGACAGATTGCCGCTCAACCGCTGGCGCACATACCGACCTCTAAGCGGGGCGAGAATACTCCTCATGCAGAGGATGGACATTGTACCACCGGCAACTCATCATAAGTGTGTCGTTTATACGGTTAAACTCTTCTTCTTAAGTACAATGATACACATATCTTTTGCGTATTTGAGAAAAAAAAGCTCTTAAATTGACGGGACGGGTGACGGCTGGCCGTTGTTTCCCAATATCCCACCCGCGCGCTGGCCGCTGCTTCCCGTTGTTTTTTTATTTTGACAATAAACAGGAGGGGCGCACCCATATTGGTAATTTATTAAAAAGAAATTAACAGCGAGTACAAACAGGGAGAAAGACGGAGAAATAAAAGGTTTAAGATACAAACAAAGAAACGAAAAAAATGAGCCATACTAAGGCCATGTTTTGTTTCCAAAAATTTTCAAGATTTTCCGTCACGTCAAATATTTAGACACATACATGAAGTATTAAATATAGACGGAAAAAAAACTAATTACATAGTTTGATAGAAAACCACGAGACGAATCTTTTGAGCCTAATTAATCTATGATTGGACACCAATTGACAAATACAAACGAAAGTACTACAGTAACTAAAGCCAAAAAAAATTCGTGAACTAAAACACACCCTAAATAGATTAAACAAGGTTGTTTAACCATAACTCAATCAAAAGGGAAGTAGCTTCTTTTTACGCGTAGTTCTCGAGGAAACCGCGAGACAAATCTTTTAAGCTTAATTAGTCCATAAAAATCCTTAAGTGCTACATTAACCCACATACGCTAATGATAGATTAATTAGTATCATTAAATTCGTCTCACAGTTTTCTGATGGATTTTGTAATTTGTTTTTTATTAGTATCCGAAAACATCTCTCGATATCCTTCCGACATATCTGATGTGACAACGTGGCCGCCCATGCCTCGCATTGGATGCCGGTCCTTGATGCAGAGCAGAGCACTGTTCCAGCTGCTCCTACTGGGGGCTTGTTTAGTTCCTGAAATATTTTGCGAAATGCTACTATAACACTTTTCATTGTTATTTGATAATTAGTGTCCAATCATAACTTAATTAGGCTTAAAAGATTCGTCTCGTTCATTTCGTCTAAACTGTGTAATTAGTTTTATTTTTTATCTATAATTAATGTTCCATGTATTTGTCTAAAGATTCAATGTGACGGAAAATCTACTGTTTTTCGCGAAATATTTTGGAACTAAACAAGGTCTGGCTAGTACTGGCAACGTACTACTAGTTAGGGATGAAAACAAAAATGATAATCTCCAATTTTTATAATCGTTTTTGAGTTTTTTTCGATTTTTAGATCTAAACGAAAACGGTAGCGGTAATCGAAAAAACGAAAACGACAACGGTAAAAATAATCGGAAATGAAAGTGAAAATGATTTTGCCCTCTTCCGATCGTTTTCGAAGATTCCCGTATTTAAATGGTAATTTACCGTAGGTAATTACCGATTCAAAGACCTTTAATTAATGAATTCTAATTTATTTATAGACTATACGATGCATTATGATCTGCACACGCAAGCACATAAGGTAAATATTCTTTTTTGAAAGGAACCCATCTGCACACGTAAGTACATAAGGCAAATATTTTTTTTGAAAAGAACTATCTATACGAAAGTATTTCATCTGTATAACAAGAAGACAATCAGCCTATCACCTAATTACTTGCAGCACCTGTAACTTCAATAATTCATGTTTTGATCACTATGCTATGTTGAGTCAACTTATTAGAACATGATCATTTATTTGTGTCTTTGTCAAGAATTATCGTACGGTTGTGTGGTTTACCACTATTTGAGACCTAAGATGGTGTAAACTGTGTTGTTTTAGCTTGTGATCTTATCAATTGTAGCTTTAGTTATCATTGTCATGTGAGATCGGTCGAGTTATATGAATCTTTTCATGTTCTATGGTCTGACGTGTTTATTGTTTTTGAGGATATCCTTCTCATGGATTCCGATCGTTATCGATGTATTTTTCGATTGACTACTATCGTTTTTGAAATTACCGGAATATCGACGCCGTATTCATTTCCGACAATATCGTATCGATTTCGTTTTCGAGAAAAAAAAGTAAAAATGAAAATGATTTGATCTCTTATCAATCGTTTCCTATAGTTTTCATCCTGCTGCTAGTCTGCTACTGCGCTACTGGCCTGATCCGGAATTCGGACAGCCCCGCAAAGCAAAAGCTCGCAGTCTCGTGCAGCCGTGTGCCCCGCCTGCTCGAGTAAGCAGTGCTCGACTTTTCTCTGCGAGAAAATTTGTTCATTGCCACTAAAATTTATATCACTTCCTTCATTACTATTAAAATTTTTAAAATTCTCTCATTGCCATTAAAAAATTTTGTTTTTGCCTGATTGCCATTTCCGTTACCTGCCATTAGCAACGCCATCATTGGGTTTCGTCCGCGTCGAGGGCTCCCGAGCACACCCAGCCGCTCGGCGGCCTCCGGTTCGCGCGCCCAGCTGCCTCTTACTCGCTGTGCCTCCGCGCCCGTCCCCAGCCACACGCTCGGCCCCTCCCGGCGCAACATGTCCGCGGCACAGCTGCTTGCCCACCGCTCCAGTCTGCGCGTCCTCGGCTCCGCCCGCTCGACGTCCGCGTCTTCGTGCACCTTGTCCGGGAATGCCGCGCCCAGTCGCCCGCTCCGTCCGTGCCCGCGTGACCCCGATCCTGTGACGCGATGTCGGGCTGCCGAGTGGCTGGACGACGACGGCAGCCCTCGCTACACAGGCACGTTCTGGACAGCCAGCGCTCACATATCACCGCCATCTTCGGCTCCGGGGTGCTCTCCGTGGCCTGGGTCATCGCGCAGCTCGGCTGGGTGGCCGGCCCCGACGCCATGATGCTCTTCGCCTTCGTCACCTACAACACTGCCACGCTGCTCGCCGAGTGCTACCGCGCAGGCGACCCGGAGACAGGCAAGCGCAACTACACCTACATGGATGCCGTGCGCTCCAACCTCAGCGGCGCCAAGGTCGTGTTCTGCGGCGTTATACAGTATGCCAACCTCGTACATGATCCTCTTCGGTGTCGTGCAGATTCTCTTCTCCCAGATACCTGACTTCGATCAGATTTGGTGGTTCTCCATTGTCACCGCCGTCATGTCCTTCACTTACTCTTCCATCGGCCTCTCCCTCGGCATCTCACAGACCATCTTTTAAGTCATTGATTGTTCAAATCGGATTGGTTAGACACTCATGCTGCATGTGACTAGGATTGTTGGATTCTAGGTTACTGACATGTGCTCAGTCGATGCAATTGTTTGCAGCCAATGGTGGGTTCATGGGCAGTCTCACTGGCATCAGCATCAGCGCGTACTGTTAGTTATCTCCTCCCGACTCGGTCCAACGATCAAGTCAGGGCCTCGATCGCACCCTGATGGGGGGTGTCCAGCCATTGAACTAGCTGGTGGGCCCCGTCGCGCAGCACTATAAGAGGGAGATGACGGTCAGGGGCTCAAGGTACGAGGTTCACTGTAGCCGCTAGCACCCCACCAAGAAACCCTACCGATCAGGGAGGTGCTGCTAGCAACGGGGAGCTCCACCGGCGTCGCCATTGCTCCACCCCTTCACCGTCCATTGTTGCCCTAGCGCAGAACTTCACCAGCGATCCTGTGATGACCGGATCCTCTCTGTCAAGCCCGATGGTGAGGCACTCCTGCTGCTTCTCCACTCTCTCTCTCTCTCCCTCCCTCTCTCTCTGGATCTATGAACTTTGTGTTGCTTTATCCTAAATGGAATAGAAATCACCCACTGATCTACACCTAGATGATCCTAAAATTTCAACAATGGTATCGGAGCCGGTTACTAGCACATATATTGGGTAGGAATCAAATCGAAAGAGAAATGAAAAGAGAAATCGGTTTTCAACCGAAACCCTAGCCCTAGCCCGATGACTGGGGAAGAGAAGAACAGAAAATCAAAAGAAAAGATGATGAACGGATCGGTTGCCGGGGAGGGAGGACCCCTACCTGTCTTCCTCGCCGGAGAGATGTTGCCGCCAGCCATCTTCATGGCGTGGCGCGCGGACAGAAACAGAGCCGGCCTAGATACCACGCCCTGTGCGCGGATGACAGGACACCGTCGCAAGGCTACTCGACGGTGGCATGCTCAGCCCTAGGCGAGCACGTGCGCCGGCGAGGAGCTTCACGGCGGCGCCACCTCCATCCCCAACTCCGGCCGCCTCGCGTGGCCGCCGCTCCAGGTTTCAGTGCTGCGCGGTGCAAGAGAGACGGGGAGGAAGGGAAGAGAAAGGAAGGGCAGTTGGACTTGCTCCGAAGGCACTTTCCTCACCGGCAACGGCCGCCGCCGCCTCTCCCCTCAGCTGCGGCGGTGAAGAAAGAAACCGGGGAGGAGAGAATGGACCTAGGGTATGGGGGAAGCGGCCGACAGGGAGATTTTGTTCTCCCAAAACGTGCGCGGAGCCGTCAGATCGAAAGGCCTCCAGATCAGCGGCCAGGAGCGTACGGGTTGCTTTAGGCCCAGGCGGGAGGAGGCAGCACGGCGAATTACCGGCCCAGGCCCAGGTTGCGGCCTGGGCACGGGAAGGGCTGCGTACGAAGCAGGCCGCGGGCCAAAATCCTCAACTGGGCCACGCAGACGCTGGCACTGGGCCGCGTTACTGGGCTGCCGCGGGCGGCGACGAGCGCGTGTGTTGATATTTGGTAACGCAATTAGGAAATGATCCGCAAGCGCACGGATATCGGTGAGCACTTCACCCGGGATGTTATCCAGAGTATCGTATTTATTTTTTTACCACTAGGAGAAAGCGTGCATCTGACTAACCAAATCTATTACAACTAACCTTTAGGCTACAACCACTGTGATTTGATGTGAGCGATGTATAGAGAAGACAGCAACTGTGAAAGGTCTTGATGGCTAGAGGGGGGGTGAATAGCCTTTTAAAATTTTCTACAAAGACAAGCTAAACAAGTTTATCAACACAACAAATAGCAAGATGCAAGTTTTGCTTAGCCTATGGGGTGTTTGCAAGCCACCTATCCAATTCACAATTCTAGTATAATGACACTCAACCGCACAAGTCAAACCGAGAAGGTAACTACAACTATAACTAGCAAGGTACACAAAAGAGCTACTCTAGCAAAGCTAACTAGCTAGCAAAGATAACTAAGAAAGTAATGCGGAGTTGAGTTAGGAGGGTTTCACCGAGGGGCGAAGTATTGAGCCAACCAATATGATCAACAATGAATACCAAGACAACCGAACACCGGGATCAATCAATCACAATATGAAAGTGATGACACAAAGATTTATCCCGAGGTTCACGTGCTTGCCGGCACGCTAGTCCCCGTTGTGTCCCTCTTCACTACGTGGTTCGGTGGCTAATCGGTCTCACACCGAGCCTCTCAAAAGGCGCCACAAGAACCTACCAAATGGCAAAAGGTTACAATGACACGAGCAATTTACTAATGTTGCCTTTGGCGCTTCGCCGAGGTAGGCACAAACCCCTCACAATCACCGGAGGTGGCCAAGAACAATCACCAACTCTTGCCAACGCCTCCAAGCTGCTCCAAGCCGTCTAGGTGGCGGCAACCACCAAGAGAAACAAGAATCCCGCAGCAAATCAACCACCAAGTGCCAACTAGATGCTATCTCACAATGCAAATGCACTTGGATCACTCAATCTCACTTCGAATATGCAAAGAAGCAAGAGAGATGAGTGGGAGGGGAGTTGCTTAGCTCAAAGTGCTCACAAGTATGTCAAATGTCCAAGAGTAGGAGCCTTGAGCCGGCCAACGAGTATTTAAAGACGTACCCCTTCGAATATAGCCGTTAGAAACTTGATTCAGCAGCAGTCGCGCTGACCGGACGCGCTGGTCCAACTGACCGGACGCGCCGATCACGCAACGGCTAGATTTCGAACCACTGACCGGACGCGCTGGTCACGACCGGACGCGCCAGTCCCGTGACTGACCGGACGCACCGCGCGTCCGATCAGACAACCGAGAAACGCGCAAAAGCTGAACGCTGACCGGACGCGTCCGGTCAAACAGTGACCGCGTCCGGTCCAGCGTCCGGTCACCACTGTGACCTCCGTTCGCCTCCGTTTCTTTTTCCGACTTCCGGCGTAGTGGAAAATAGGCGTTTCAGCTTCTCGAAAACGCCTGAATCCATCACTATGTGCATGTGTGTTAGCATTTTCACAATCATTTTTCGAGGCGTTATTAGTTCTATCCAAATGCATATGACATGAAATGCACACCTAGAGGCACTTAGGAGTTCAATAGCCGCGTCATTCCCCTCTTTATAGTACGGCTATCTATCCTATAATGTAACCACACCCACTAGGTGTCTTGGTTACTAAAACACAACCCTTAAGCATATACCTTTGCCTTGATCACGTAGGGTTGCGTCCAAATCCAAGTGTGGCCATCATGATCACCATGTCCATCTTGCCACCAACCTTGGAATGTACTAATCCTCATATGCTACATACAACATAGGCATAGGATTAGTACTTAGGCATTGTCACTAATTACCAACACCAAACATAGGACTTTCAATCTCCCCCTTGTTGGTAATTGGTGACAGCCCTTTCACAAAGATATTATGATAAAAATTTTGATTGAACCCATGTCACATTGTCCAAGTATATTACCATGTGTAAGAATTATGGATATGTGATCATGAATTCAAATTGATAGCAATGGCTCCCCCTACATGTATGCTATATGTTTGGATATAGGAAGCATACATGTTAGATAGGAAAGATTAGGAGCATTGACTACCAATAGGTGCTAAGTGTTTTAGATTATAGACCTTTGAAGCGTGATACCATCGGAGTAGCGATAAACACCATCTTAGCACCTTGTGTAGTTAGATACCACTTGGAAAAGCACAAGCAAAACTAGAAACCTCGTGAGATCAACATTATAAGCAAGGTTCTAGTACCACTTTGAAAAACATGAAGCAAGAAAAATCTAACTACTTCCTATTCATGCTAGTACTTCAATACACCATTTAATTGTATACTAGCAAAACATCACACAAGCAAAGTTTTGGAGAAAAAGAAATGCATGACTATGCATCATACATATGAAGTGCACAAAGAAATGCAACATTCATGTTTAAGAGCTTGCTCCCCCTACTTGTGTGCTCAAAATTTTAGTTGATCCCCTTCTTTTATCAATTTTCCCTTTAGGGTTTTCTCCTCCTTTAGAATCTATCTTTGTGAACAACATTTTCTCCCCCTTTGTGCTTCTCCCCCTTTGAGTTCTATCTTTGTGAACAACATTTTCTCCCCCTTTGGCACCAATGACCACAAGGGACCAATTTTAGATAGATTATCATGTTGAAATATGGTGTGAAGATCAAGTTTGTGATTCAACCTAGATTGCTTGCATAAATAAAATGCTTCGGTTTGATCCAAGGGCAAGCTTCTTCACACCTCACTAGAAGGGTTATCATGCACCATGTTGAAGCAAATATTTAGACAAGTTTTCTAGATTAAACACTTAGGATTACAAGCTGCTCAAACAAGTTATATGCTACCACTAGATCATACAAGTCATGGAAACAATAGTGGCACCATATAAACTTCAAAGTCATTTGATTTTCATGAATGAGCCTAGAACATGTAAATCATGACTAGATGCACTAAGCAGGTCCTTAGCATAGAATGCATGACATGTCAACCAATTGTACCTTGGGGCTCGAAGGAGAGGCATGTCATAACATTGGGGTGCATCAACTCATGTTGGAGAAGTCAAGTATGTTCAACTCATTCTTTAGCTTGTGAAATCTCTTCTCATCAAGTGGCTTGGTGAATAGATCGGCTAGTTGATCTTCGGTGCCCACACTTTCAATAGCAATGTCACCCTTTTGTTGATGATCTCTAATGAAGTGATGGCGAACATCAATATGCTTTGTTCTTTGATGTTGAACCGGATTGTTGGTTAGCTTCACGGCACTTTCATTGTCACATAGCAATGGCACATTCTTGAAATTGATTCCAAAATCCTTTAATGTTGCCTTCATCCACAAGATTTGTGCACAACAACTACCCGCGGCGATGTATTCGGCTTCGGCGGTAGATAGTGCAATACTATTTTGCTTCTTAGATGACCATGAGACAAGTGATCTTCCCAACAATTGACAAGTCCCGGAAGTGCTCTTTCTCTCTACTTTGTCACCGGCATAGTCGGAATCCGAATATCCAACTAGCTCAAAGCTTGCACCTTTGGGATACCATAATCCAACATCTTGTGTATGCTTTAAGTACCTCAATATTCTCTTTGTTGCCTTCAAATGACTTTCTCTTGGTGAGGCTTGAAATCTTGCACACATACATACACTAAACATTACGTCGGGCCTTGATGCCGTCACATAGAGTAGGCTACCAATCATTGATCTATAAAGCTTTTGATCCACCATGTTACCACTCTTGTCACTATCCAAACTTCCACTAGTGCCCATTGGGGTTGTAATGCCCTTTGCATCTTCCATACCAAACTTCTTGAGCATATCTTTGATGTACTTGGTTTGGCTCACAAATGTTCCTTCCTTCATTTGTTTGATTTGAAGTCCAAGAAAGAAACTAAGTTCACCAATCATTGACATTTCAAATTCCTTTGCCATCATTTTCCCAAACTCATCACAATAATCTTGATTGGTTGAACCGAAGATGATATCATCAACATATATTTGCAACACAAACAAGTCTTTCCCAATCTTCTTGGTGAATAGAGTAGTATCCACTTTGCCAATGACAAATCCTTTGGATAGCAAGAAGTCCCTCAATCTTTCATACCATGCTCTAGGTGCTTGCTTCAATCCATACAAAGCTTTCCTTAACTTGTAGACATGATTGGGTTTCTTGTCATCTTCAAAACCGGGAGGTTGCTCCACATACACCTCTTCTTGAATGTACCCATTGAGAAATGCACTCTTCACATCCATTTGATATAGCTTGATATTGTGAGCACAAGCATAGGCAAGTAAAATCCTAATTGCTTCCAATCTAGCAACCGGGGCATAAGTTTCACCAAAGTCAAGACCCTCTATTTGTGTGTAACCTTGAACCACTAGTCTTGCTTTGTTCCTTACTACTATTCCATCTTGATCTTGCTTGTTGTGAAAGACCCATCTTGTTCCAATGACATTATGATCCTTAGGCCTCTCAACTAGTTTCCATACTTCATTTCTCTTGAAGTTGTTGAGCTCTTCATGCATTGCATTTACCCAATCCGGATCTCTCAATGCTTTATCAATGTCCTTGGGTTCTTCTATTGACACAAAAGAAGAGTGAGCACAAAACGATGCCAATCTTGATCTAGTTTGAACTCCCCTTTGTATGTCACCAATGATGGAATCCAATGGATGGTCTCTTGCAATGTTAGTTGGTTGAAGCACTTGGACTTGATTGCTTGGATGTTGATGTTGATCATGAGTTGGAGATGATGAACTAGCCACTTGTTGATCTTGTTGCACTTGAGATGATGTACTAGCTTGATTTTGCATTAGAGACCCACTAGCTTGTGTAATTGGACTTTGAAGCACTTGGTCTTTGTTGTCATCCACATCAATCACTCGCTTCGGCCTAATATCACCAATATCCATTTCTTTCATAGCATTGGTCAATTGAGTTCCTCTCACATCATCCAAGTTATTTTCTTCATCTTGAGAGCCATTTGTTTCATCAAACTCAACATCATGAACTTCCTCAAGTAAACCACTAGCCAAATTCCAAACTCTATAAGCTTTGCTAGTAGTGGAGTAACCAAGTAAGAATCCTTCATCACATTTCTTCTCAAACTTGCTCAATCTAGTGCCCTTCTTCAATATGTAGCATTTGCAACCAAATACCTGAAAGTATGCAATGTTGGGCTTTCTTCCATTTAAGATCTCATATGGTGTCTTCTCTAGAAACTTGTGGCAATAGAGGCGATTGCTATAGAAGCAAGCCGTGTTGATTGCTTCGGCCCAAAATGAATGACTCACATTATACTCATTCAACATTGATCTTGCCATATCAATCAAGGTTCTATTCTTCCTCTCAACTAAGCCATTTGATTGAGGTGTATACTTGGCCGAGAATTGATGCTTGATTCCAAGCTCCTCACATAGCTCATCAACTCTTGTGTTTCTAAACTCACTTCCATTGTCACTTCTTACTTTCTTGATTGTGGTCTCAAACTCATTTTGCACTCTCTTGATGAACTTCTTGAATATGTCAAATACATCACTCTTGTCCACAAGAAAGAATACCCATGTGTATCTAGTGAAATCATCCACAATCACAAAGCCATACTTGTTGCCACCAATGCTTGTGTATGTAGTTGGCCCAAATAAATCCATGTGCAACAACTCAAATGCCTTGGAAGTACTCATGATGCTTTTCAATGGATGAGTGTTGCCCACTTGCTTTCCGGCTTGACATGCACTACATAGCTTATCCTTCTCAAATGTGACATCCTTCAAGCCTCTAACTAAGTCATGCTTCACTAACTTGTTCAATTGCTTCATGCCAACATGACCAAGTCTTCTATGCCATAACCAACCCATACTTGATTTGGTGAGCAAGCATGTTGAAAGTTGAGTGTCACTAGCATTGAAATCAACCAAGTATAGATTCTCATATCTAAAACCCTTGAAGATCAAATTGGAGCCATCAACACTAACTATCTCCACATCATCAACACCAAATATGCACTTGAAACCGAGATCACACAATTGAGCAACCGAGAGAAGATTGAAGTTCAACTTTTCAACTAGGAGCACATTGGAAATGCTATGATCATTTGAGATTGCAATCCTTCCAAGAGCCTTCACATCACCCTTACTATTGTCACCAAATGTGATACTATCAATTCCACTATCATTTGATTTGAGAGAATTGAACATTCTTGAATCACCGGTCATATGTTGAGAGCACCCACTATCAAGCACCCAATGCCTTCCTCCGGCCTTGTAATTTACCTACGAAACAATTTAATATCTTTTAGGTACCCATACTTGCTTGGGTCCTTGGAGATTAGTAACTAAGCTCTTTGGTACCCAAATGGCCTTCTTCTTTGGACCCACAATTGGTGTACCAACAAACCTAGCATGCACACCTTTCTCTCCCTTGGTAAGCACATAACAAGAATCAAAAGGAATGTAATCTATTTTAGCATGAAACTTGTTGTTGTTCTTGTTCATTTTATTACAATTAATCTCTAGATGCCCAACTTGCTTGCATCTATTACAATAACGACCATTGCTCTTCACAAAGCGAGACTTTGGAGTAGCAAAGGCCGCCTTGCCCTTCTTGGGAGTATAGCCCAAACCCTCTTTGTTAAGAGAGAACCTTTGGCTACCTAAGCATTTTAGCAAGCGGGCATCCCCACCATAGGCATTGCCTAGTGCGCGGGTGAGATCATCCACCTCTCTCTTGAGAGTCTCATTCTCAACCACAAGTGATGAATCACTAGTAGTAGAGGTAGAGTTGGTTGTGGTGGATGATGATGAGCTATATGAGGCATTAGTAGGACCAACAAATAAAGAATCATCAATAACATCACATGTTAGTCCAATATCACAAGTGACAATCACTTGCTCCTCCTTAGCTTCCTTCATGAGCTTCTCCAACTTGAGGTCCTTCTCCTTAATGAGCTCAAGTAGAGAGGAGTGGGCTTCCTTAAGCCTAGTGTGAGCAACTTCAAGGTCCTCGTGGTCTTCCTTTAGACACTCACGAGAGGCCTCTAGCTCATCAAAGGATTTCCTAAGAGCTTTAAGCTCTTGTTCAATTCCTTTGCACTCCTTACTCTTTTTGAGAGCAACAAGCTCCTCCATCAAGGCATCATTTTCATTGCTCTTGGCAATGAGTTCTTGCTCCAAGATTTTGTACTTCTTGGTTGTCCTCTTGTAGCCCTTGCTCATTTGATCTATTATGCCCAATAGATCATCCTTGGAGTAGTCCTCATCCTCTTCATCATCACTCCTACAACCATCACTAGCACAAGAATCATCATCACTATCATCATATTTTACCTTGGTAGGCTTGGCCATAAGGCATGTCGATGTAGTGTCGAAGATGGATGACTTGTTGGAGAGGGCGATGCTTGCAATGGCTCACCGAGTGATCTTCTCATCATCACTTGAGCTATCATCATCACTATCGGAGTTATCACTATCCCAAGTGACCACATAGCCACCACCCTTCTTCTTCTTGTTGATAGTGAAGCTCTTCTTCTCTTTCTTCTCCTTCTTGTCCTTCTTGTTCTTCTTCAACTTCAACTCCCCATCATGATATCTTTTGTCTTCATAGGGGCACTTTGCCACTACATGATCGGGGCTATTGCAATTGTAGCAAAGCACCTCCTTTGCCTTCATGAAGTCCCTTCTCTTTCTTGCACCATATCCTTTCTTCTTCATGAACCTCCCCATCTTGTGCACTAGGAGGGCCATGGTCTCATCATCAAATGGATCATCATCATCGCTCTCCACCTTGCTCTTGCCCTTAGAGGATGAAGCCTTGAATGCAATGGGCTTCTCTTGCTTGACCTTGATCTCCTTCTTCTCATCTTCATCTTCATCATCATCATATTGAGCATCGGTCATGACATCTCCAAGCACTTGGTTTGGAGTCACCTTGTCCAAACCCTCTCTTTGGATCATCTTCCTCCAGATAGCAAACTTCTTAGGTAAGTTCATCAAGAACTTATGTGAGAAGTCCTTGTCCTTGACATCTTCTCCTAGGCTCTTGAGATCATTGACAATAACTTGTAGCCTATAGAACATCTCCGGTATGGACTCATCATCCTTCATCTTGAAGCTTGCAAACTTATCCTTGAGCATATAGAGCTTGGCACTTTTTACCGTTGAAGTGCCCTCATATGTTTCCTCTAATCTTGTCCACACTTCACTTGCCATTTCAAGATCCTTGATTTGCTCAAAGACCTTTGCATCAATCCCATTGTAGAGAGTGTTGAGAGCCATAGTGTTGCATTGGTTGTTGATGCGGTCATTGTTGGTGAGGTTGTCGGGATCAATGATAGCATAATCATGATGTGTCACCTCCCAAACCTTCTCATTGATAGAGCCAAGATATTGCTTCATCTTTCTTTTCCAATGATCAAAAGATGAGACACCGTCAAAGAATGGAGGCTTGCCCCCGACATGGTTGAACACAACTTGAGCCATCTTACACCGAGGTTGTTAAGCCTTACAAACGGTGACCACGGCTCCGATACCACTTGAAAGGTCTTGATGGCTAGAGGGAGGGTGAATAGCCTTTTAAAATTTTCTACAAAGACAAGCTAAACAAGTTTATCAACACAACAAATAGCAAGATGCAAGTTTTGCTTAGCCTATGGGGTGTTTGCAAGCCACCTATCCAATTCACAATTCTAGTATAATGACACTCAACCGCACAAGTCAAACCGAGAAGGTAACTACAACTATAACTAGCAAGGTACACAAAAGAGCTACTCTAGCAAAGCTAACTAGCTAGCAAAGATAACTAAGAAAGTAATGCGGAGTTGAGTTAGGAGGGTTTCACCGAGGGGCGAAGTATTGAGCCAACCAATATGATCAACAATGAATACCAAGACAACCGAACACCGGGATCAATCAATCACAATATGAAAGTGATGACACAAAGATTTATCCCGAGGTTCACGTGCTTGCCGGCACGCTAGTCCCCGTTGTGTCCCTCTTCACCACGTGGTTCGGTGGCTAATCGGTCTCACACCGAGCCTCTCAAAAGGCGCCACAAGAACCTACCAAATGGCAAAAGGTTACAATGACACGAGCAATTTACTAATGTTGCCTTTGGCGCTTCGCCGAGGTAGGCACAAACCCCTCACAATCACCGGAGGTGGCCAAGAACAATCACCAACTCTTGCCAACGCCTCCAAGCTGCTCCAAGCCGTCTAGGTGGCGGCAACCACCAAGAGAAACAAGAATCCCGCAGCAAATCAACCACCAAGTGCCAACTAGATGCTATCTCACAATGCAAATGCACTTGGATCACTCAATCTCACTTCGAATATGCAAAGAAGCAAGAGAGATGAGTGGGAGGGGAGTTGCTTAGCTCAAAGTGCTCACAAGTATGTCAAATGTCCAAGAGTAGGAGCCTTGAGCCGGCCAACGAGTATTTAAAGACGTACCCCTTCGAATATAGCCGTTAGAAACTTGATTCAGCAGCAGTCGCGCTGACCGGACGCGCTGGTCCAACTGACCGGACGCGCCGGTCACGCAACGGCTAGATTTCGAACCACTGACCGGACGCGCTGGTCGCAACGACCGGACGCGCTGGTCACGACCGGACGCGCCAGTCCCGTGACTGACCGGACGCGCTGGTCAACCCTGAGCCGCGCACAACGTAACATCGACCGGACGCGCTGGAGAACTGACCGGACGCCACAGTGCCAGCGTCCGGTCGGAGTCCAGTAAGCTCCCTGGACGACCGGACGCGTCCGGTCGACCATGACCGGACGCACCGCGCGTCCGATCAGACAACTGAGAAACGCGCAAAAGCTGAACGCTGACCGGACGCGTCCGGTCAAACAGTGACCGCGTCCGGTCACCACTGTGACCTCCGTTCGCCTCCGTTTCTTTTTCCGACTTCCGGCGTAGTGGAAAATAGGCGTTTCAGCTTCTCGAAAACGCCTGAATCCCGCCTCGCAAGCTCGGCAGGAGGGAGAGAGGACCCCAAACCCTCTCTACCGCTCAAACTCCACCGCCTTCGCAAACGTGCTAACATCACCAAGTGACCATCACTATGTGCATGTGTGTTAGTATTTTCACAATTATTTTTCGAGGCGTTATTAGTTCTATCCAAATGCATATGACATGAAATGCACACCTAGAGGCACTTAGGAGTTCAATAGCCGCGTCATTCCCCTCTTTATAGTACGGCTATCTATCCTATAATGTAACCACACCCACTAGGTGTCTTGGTTACTAAAACACAACCCTTAAGCATATACCTTTGCCTTGATCACGTAGGGTTGCGTCCAAATCCAAGTGTGGCCATCATGATCACCATGTCCATCTTGCCACCAACCTTGGAATGTACTAATCCTCATATGCTACATACAACTTAGGCATAGGATTAGTACTTAGGCATTGTCACTAATTACCAACACCAAACATAGGACTTTCAAACTGCACTCTCGTTCTAACCTTGGTAAGGATGATCTACTGCTCTATTGGGGAGGCTCACGGAATCTAGACACCTCAAAGGATGTTCGACACGCACCTATAAACCCTATCGATCCTGCTAACGGGATATGGAATACAAAGGTAGCTACGGAAATGTCACGTTCCTCGCTACTACCACGGTCCGGCTAGACAGGGGATATCTATGAGTATCCTAGCCCAAACACCTCGTTTACGCTAGAGATGATTACTCTAAACTCTACGCGAAGAGATTAAAGTAAACTCATAAACCAAAGAACAATAAAACAAAGAACTTACTAGAATTTAGAAGTCGAAATACTGAAGAATCCTAGGAGCAAGCCTCGGGTTAGGAGAACTTGATCCTGCAGGTACAACCTCGAAGTAGTCACCGACAGGCCGGGCTTCCTTCGATCTATACCTCCACTCTATCTCTCTCAATCTAGAAGAACTAAGTCTAATCTCACATTGGATGCTAAGCCCTAATGAGGTGGGAACCCTAAGGGAACCTCTCTCTCTGAATCCTCTCTGGAAAATATGAAAATAATGGACTTGGATTCTCCTCTCCAGGGGCCAGGGGTCCTGCTTATATAGTCCCTTCAAGTGAACCTGGGCCGTCGGATCAAACCGACATTAATCGCACGGTTTTCCTTGATCCTTTAGGTCGGTGGGGCATAATTCGCGAGACTCGTCCTGATTGGTTGCAGACCTAGGGCGGGTGCCCCAGGGTCCAGGGCGGGCGCCCTGGTCCCGGGCCTGTTCGGCCTCCCGTTCGATCCCGTGGCTTCTGGAGTCTTCTAGATGATAGAAAATCGGTGAACACGTTAATATCTCTATGTAATTCCGACGTGTGGGCCTTTCCTTTGTATTTCCTGATAACCCCCTGCAGAAACAGATAAACAACAAAACTCGTAGAATTCTGTCATATCAAACCCTAATTCTAGGTGTTGCTTGCATATAGGTCCTTTTTCTTATTTATTGGATAATTAAAATTGATACTTAAGAACCGTCAACAAACACCCCCATACTTAGGCTTTTACTCGTCCTCGAGAAAAGGATGGTTCAGAAAAATAACTAGGGTTGAAACATTGTAAAGCATTCTTTTTATACCTGCAGGGTGTTGTGAATGTCCACTGTGCACTGTAGTCACGGAAATATATGGTTGAAGTAGAGATCCTTTCTTCTTCTCAACCCTGTCACTTGGAGTTTTTTATATATTTTTGAATAGAAAACTTAGCATACCTTTATCCTCATAGGGGCTCTCAGATCACTCATTTATCTTTTGTATATCTCACTGAGGCTGTTTTAATTTGTAGAAATTCTCAAGCATACTTACTTTGCATATATTGCCTGGGTCAAAACGGGATCCGAGGAGAGGAATGCCATACTCTTAGATCAAAGACTTTGAAAATTAAAACTTGTCAACTCTTACTGGCATATTGCTTATTAGAGGGACCATGGGCTATCATTTTCTTTTTACCATATATATTTTTATCATCTCATTTTTTTCAGGTGGATACTGAGGTACCCCTAATTCTACTTCCGGACACTTGTCTATTTTTCTGCGAGGTTGTCGAGCACTTGCTCCTTTTTATTTCCTCGAAATATATTTTTGCATAGCCCATGCCTCTAATGCAATAATACTTCGGAAGAGTGAATCTTTCTGAATAAAAATGTCTTGATCTTGGGAGCATGATAAATCTCTCAACAAGGGTCTAACTCGTTTTGCACAAACTCAATATAAAGCAAATTAATATTTTTAGGTTTATCAGGCATATAAAATATTGAGGATGGTAGCTATATTTTTGAAGTTTTTGAAAAGAAAATCTCCAAGCGACAAAGATTTCAAGAATAAGATACTTATATTCTACCATCTCACATTCCACAATGACTTGAGTAACACATGGTTTTTAAAATGATTTTCAATAAATGCAGGTTTTCAGAAATATCACAGAGTGAGATTGATCATGATTAAAAATATTTTTGTCTTTTTAAATTATCATGTTAGGAACAATATTCTACACAGCCCAATATGTATTTGTATATATGTAAATAAAGCGTGCAGAGTATGTACCTGAATCGTGGAGTGGTGCAATCGAAGTGCATTTACCATGTCGGGGGGATTCCCCCATACTTGTTTCCTGCTTTCTTGCATAAAAATAAAATGGAGATACACGAGGCATAATAATAATAATAATAATCTTTATTTGTCTTAAGGCATTTATTACACTGACTAATGAAGCGAACTAATCTAAACTGAATTGAATCTAATTGAATCTAATGATGAAGACTAAGACACACTGCCTCAAGGTCTAATCTAGATAGGTCAGTGTTGCTCTAAATCCCTGATCCTAACAAGGGCATTAGAAAGGTCACGTTTAAGCGCGAGCACAGTAGTGTTCAGGTTGGAGACCTACCTACTAAGGGAGCTAACTGTGGACTAAAGTTCCATAATATGTCTATTTGCTGTCCTGATGTCCTCATCCACATCTGCTATGGTCCTGCGGCGCTTCGGTGGTGTCTCAAACGAATTGAGAGCGTGCTTAGAAGCTTCCTTTGGTGGGATGAAGCGAACTTTTACTGTCCTAACTCCTTCGAAGCGGGGTCTCTCCTTCTCCGTAGTGTAGTGGACGCTGCTGATCTCGCCGCTCCGGTTGGTCTTGACGATGGCTTCTTGCTTGGACGACGGTCCCTTGAGAAGAAGGGGTTGCGGTGGTGCAGTAAGAACTGGTTAGGCGTAGTAGGATGAGATTGAGCTGCGCTGGTTTGATGGTGGGGCTGCTAGCTGTCGCTCTGTGTTGGCCGGGACGTAAGCGTCGGGGTCATCCTTGGGCTTGCAGTTGAGGTCGTAAGGGACGATCTCCCAGTTGCGGTGGGTCTTGTCGGCCATTGGAGAAGCAAGGAACTAGACAAGCTCTAATTGAGGAGGAGAGAAGGATTGAATGAATTGGTGTTGAAAGCTGACGTCAGGGGTCTGTTTATATAGGGGTCAAAAAGTGCCTCTAGGGTTTCCATAGATCCATCCCGCTGTCGGGCGTGCGTAACAACCCATTCGCGGAATTTTCTGGATAACCATAGATGAGGAAAGCATATCGGAAGAGGCTGGGGTCGAGGGGACACCAGGCCAGGGTGCCCGCCCTCATCCTCAGGGCGCCCGCCCTGGGCCTGCCTCCTCTGCGGGCCTGCTTGCTCGAGCGTGTTTCTAGAAGTATTTTTATCCCGAAAAATATATATGTGGCCCAAAAACGTCAGATTAAAAAGGTCGGGCTTTAATTCTCCATCGGAAGGTAAAAATGGATCACGTCTATTTCTTCTAATTCTTTATTGGGTTCTAAAAATAATTTAAGACGTTGACCATTTACCTTGAATAACGTACCTTCGTCGTTTTGAAGTGTAATAGCTCCGTGGGATGATGAATTGACTACCTTGTATGGTCCTTCCCATTTACTCTGGAGATTTCCATGCCCGAAAAGCTTCACCCTGCAATTAAAAAGTAATACCTTATCTCCGGGTGAGAACTCCTTCTTGATCCTCTTGTCATGCCATCTTTTGACTCTTTCTTTGTAGATCTTCGAATTGTGATATGCTTTCTCTCGCCATTCTTCCAATTCTGATAGTTGCATTCTTCTAGGATCTCCAGCAACATCTAGGTCCATATTCCATCTTCTTATGGCCCAGTGTGCTTTGAACTCTAGTTCAACAGGCAAGTGGCAAGTCTTCCCGTACACCAATTGGTATGGGGTCATTCCAATTGGGGTCTTGTATGCTGTCCGGTATGCCCAGAGTGCATCGGGTAACTTTTCCTTCCATGCTGTTCCCATCTCATTTACTATTTTCTAAAGAATGTTCTTGATTTGCTTGTTGGAAGTCTCTGCTTGGCTACTTGTCTGAGGATGATATGGGGTAGCAACGTTGTGACGGATTCCATGTTTTGCTAGATAATGCTCAAAGCGTTTGTCGATGAAGTGTGATCCCCCATCACTTATCACCACCCTAGGGACTCCAAATCTTGAAAATATAATCTCTTCAAACATCCTCTTTGAATTAATATTGTCGGCACGCTTGCAAGGTAGTGCTTCTACCCACTCACTATACGGCACAGGATATATAATCCCTGCGTGCAGCAACTTTATGACTTCCTTTTTAACTACTTCTCTCATCGCGTTGTTGAGTCTACGTTGGGGTTCCCGAGAAGGTGAAACAGAAGGATCTGTCGGAATGCGATGGGTGCAAATCATAGGACTGATTCCTGTAAGATCTTGGAGTGAGTAGCCAAAGACTGAGTGATGTTTTTCTAAAACGGTCATTAATCGCAGAGTTTGTTCCTGAGTGAGTTTATTACTAATGATCACAGGAAACTCTGGATTATTGTTTAGGAAAGCATAGATAAGACCGGGTGGTAAAGTTTTAAGCTCTATAGGAGGTCTGGGTGTTTCTGCAAACTCATCTAAAGGTTCAGGTTCAGAAGGTTCAGCTTCCTCTTCTATGAAGAAAGGGGCTTCTTCTTCTAAGTCTGATTCATTTAAAAGCTCTAGAGACGCAGCTTTTACCTCTTCCATAGGATCAGGCAAAAGAGATGACTCGATCTTATTATTTAAGGAGTGAGAAATTGTCATAGGGAATTTAAAATCCTTTCCAAAAGAAATGTGTAGCTTTCCAGTTTGACCTTCATAAAGGAGTCTTCTAAATGGTTGTCCTATCAACAGGTCGAAGTCCCATGTATCAAAGATATAAAAGTTCAAATGAATCATGGAGCCTTCTACCATAAAGGGTAGGACATTCACAATTCTAAGACTGGGGACCAATCGTCCCGAAGATTCCTTCATGAACTTTGTTGTGGGGGTTAAAATTAATTTTCCAAATAATTTAAGTGCAAAAGCTTCAGACATGATATTGATCCCCACAACAGGATTATAGAGAGTATCAAATTGATCAGAATCATAAGCACAGTGTATAGTGATAGGAGGTGTATCCAAACGGATCACTTCAGAGGAAAGCTCTGACTCCTCCAACCATTCGCTACTCATGACCGAGATAAGCTCTCTCAATTGATATTCACTTGGTAAACAAATGCTATAATGGCCGCTTTGGGGTTTGTCTATAGAATGGTAGTTTGAAATGTTTCCAAAATCGGCAAAAAGATAGGATTCTATATCTAGCATGAAATCAGGTGGTGGAATTTCTTCCTTTTGTGGCTCAAAACCTGGGATAGCTGAAGTAGGTGAAGAATTCGGCAGAATGTCTACTTCGGCTTCGTAGGTTTCATCATGGAGGGTATTATCCATCTCAGCTTCTAGGATTCTATCTAGGATCGCTCTAGCTTCATCAGTAGGGATACGAAAGAAAGAACCTCTAGACATTGTATATAGCATTTGTTTATGATCTTTCTGAAGACCTCGAAAGAAATGAAAAAGGAGAATAGGGTCTTCAATATTGAGTTTTGGACCAGATTCTAAAAGATCAGAAAAATGTTTCCAGGATTTTCCCAAAGTTTCATTTTCTTTTTGTTTAAAAGATAGAACTTCGAGTCTAAGGTCGGCGATACGATCGAAGGAATAAAAATCTAAACAGAAGTTGGCTCGTAAGACTCCCCATTCACCTCGTTGTTGACTTACCTTCTGACTATACCATCGTCTAGCTTCTCCTCTTAAGGAAAAAGGAAAAAGCTTCCAACGTAAAGTCTTATCAGAAATGCCTTCAATGCGAAGACAATCGCATGTTTGCTCAAAATCTCTAATATGAAGGTAAGGGTTTTCGTCTTCCTTTCCCGAAAAGGATAGGTTCTCAATCATGGCAATTAACCTTGAACTTAACCTATACTGGGATGTTTGGATAGGCTGTGATGACTCCCATAGTAAAAGGTCAGTTTCCGAAGGTGTTGCAAATTGATAGATTGATTTAGAATCTTGGTTCTCCATAAGGTAAGAATAAAGAAAAGATAAGGAATAAAAAGATGAAGAAAGATAAAAGTATAGGTACAAGCTAGTAGTAAGATTCAAGGTTATCTCAGCAAACCGTCTTTCTCCCCGGCAACGGCGCCAGAAATGCTTGTTGATATTTGGTAACGCAATTAGGAAATGATCCGCAAGCGCACGGATATCGGTGAGCACTTCACCCGGGATGTTATCCAGAGTCTCGTATTTATTTTTTTACCACTAGGAGAAAGCGTGCATCTGACTAACCAAATCTATTACTACTAACCTTTAGGCTACAACCACTGTGATTTGATGTGAGCGATGTATAGAGAAGACTGCAATTGCACTCTTGTTCTAACCTTGGTAAGGATGATCTACTGCTCTATTGGGGAGGCTCACGGAATCTAGACACCTCAAAGGATGTTCGACCCGCACCTATAAACCCTATCGATCCTGCTAACGGGATATGGAATACAAAGGTAGCTACGGAAATGTCACGTTCCTCGCTACTACCACGGTCCGGCTAGACAGGGGATATCTATGAGTATCCTAGCCCAAACACCTCGTTTACGCTAGAGATGATTACTCTAAACTCTACGCGAAGAGATTAAAGTAAACTCATAAACCAAAGAACAATAAAACAAAGAACTTACTAGAATTTAGAAGTCGAAATACTGAAGAATCCTAGGAGCAAGCCTCGGGTTAGGAGAACTTGATCCTGCAGGTACAACCTCAAAGTAGTCACCGACAGGCCGGGCTTCCTTCGATCTATACCTCCACTCTATCTCTCTCAATCTAGAAGAACTAAGTCTAATCTCACATTGGATGCTAAGCCCTAATGAGGTGGGAACCCTAAGGGAACCTCTCTCTCTGAATCCTCTCTGGAAAATATGAAAATAATGGACTTGGATTCTCCTCTCCAGGGGCCAGGGGTCCTGCTTATATAGTCCCTTCAAGTGAACCTGGGCCGTCGGATCAAACCGACATTAATCACACGGTTTTCCTTGATCTTTTAGGTCGGTGGGGCATAATCCGCGAGACTCGTCCTGATTGGTTGCAGACCTAGGGCGGGCGCCCCAGGGTCCAGGGCGGGCGCCCTGGTCCCGGGCCCGTTCGGCCTCCCGTTCGATCCTGTGGCTTCTGGAGTCTTCTAGATAATAGAAAATCGGTGAACACGTTAATATCTCTATGTAATTCCGACGTGTGGGCCTTTCCTTTGTATTTCCAGATAACCCCCTGCAGAAACAGATAAACAACAAAACTCGTAGAATTCTGTCAGATCAAACCCTAATTCTAGGTGTTGCTTGCATATAGGTCCTTTTCCTTATTTATTGGATAATTAAAATTGATACTTAAGAACCGTCAACAGCGCGCTCGCGTGATGGGCCGTGCGCGGACTACGTGCTGCTGCTGTGTTTTGGGACGCAGTCAAAAAATTTCCAGGCCGGGCCAAATGAACAGTTCCGCTAATGAATTTGTATTATTCATTTTCAAAAGAAAATTTGAATGAATTTTGATAGATTTTGAAGGTTTACATCGAGCAGATGAATACAGAAAAACTTTTTAAAAATAGATAAATTAGTAATTTCACGTTTTCCGCTACAAAGTTAAAGGTTTATTGTCTTCTCATTAAATCCGAACCAAAGGGATGATTTAATTTGAAGAGCAGTTATAGTTATTCAATGAATGAAGAAAAGTTTATCCTCCAGTTAAAGTTCGAACCAACAAAAAAAATTATAATCGGAGGAATAGTCGTTTTATAGTTAAGATAAATTATAATATTGTTATTTTCTAACCAACGTTGATGATAACAATATTATAAGTTTATTTATAAGTTTATGTTTAAAGTTAATTATGATATTGTTATTTTCTGACCAATGTTGATGATAACAATATTATAATTCTATGAGTTTTATGTTTAAAGTTTAAATCTCTGATAAATTTTGCATCAAAGTGATCAATTTTTAGAGAATAGATAAGAAACAAGAGATACTCTAGAGTGAGCAGAATGTAATATGTTTTCATGTTTCCGCTGCAATGATGATGATCTTCTAATTAATTCAAACCAACGGGAGAATTTAGTTTTGAAGAGTAGTCATAAGATAATTGAGTTTTTCATATGTTAATTTCATTTCTGCCCAACGGTGATGTGGAATTAATGTAGAAGAATGTTGTTTTATTCTATTTCTGTCCAACGGTGATATAGAATAGAACATAAAGTTTTAAAAGTTTAATGAGCATTATTGATGATTATTGATTAATGTTTTTCAGACAAATAACTTAATGCTTTCATTCTTGAAGGCAGAAAGAAAATAAGCTGGGTACTTATGACTCAGAAAATGATAAAGAAAGAAGACTATTGTATGACGGACTGTGTTCTCTTTAAAGAATGACTTCAAAAAAAAGAATTATAGGATATTGATCCAAGAAAAAATAGAACAATAAGAGTTTAGTTTAAGATATGTCTTTTATTTACTCTTTATGAAGAAGAATTTAGTTTTTAGTTTTTTATCATCATGATATGAAATATAATAAGTGACATGCATGTTTAATTTGACCAACGTCAGATTAAGCATGTGTGTTAAAGAGTATTCGGATTTATTCCTAAATTTGATGATTGAATATAAGTCAATCCTGGCATTTATGTTCCTTCAAGGAAATTATCTCGCATGGCGGAAAAAGTTTGTGATAGTACCTGCATGGCGGGAAAAGTTTGAGAAAATATTTTGCATGGTGGGAGAAAGTTGTGATGACTCATGTGCTTGACAATGCTTTTCTATTGTGTCATATTAATTAAGCACTCAATGAGTTTAAGGAGAACAGAAAGTTACAGACGAACCTCAAGATAAGAATGACATGCAAGCGTGACTTGTGAAAATATTAATGATAAAAGACTCTGTTGAGTTCTTGAAGTGAAATGAGAAAAAAGTACTCTCATACGAATTAAGAAATAATTTCATTTATATGATGTAATCATGTGGATGAAGTAAGTAATCAAAGTTTCCTCATTCACAAGAGTTCTGAATAGTTTTCAAAATTATGGTAGAAAAGTTCATACCATATTTCGAGGGAGAGAAATGTGAGATCAATTGAGAAAGATAATTAAGAAAGATATTTCCTCATACTTCAGATAATGTGATGCATACTATGCATTGAAGGCAAGAGTGATCTATAAAAGATGAATGTGATCGTCGGGAGAGTAAGACGGTCATAATAACGATACCCCTCAAATAAAGAAATAACTAAATTTATGGATCTTTTACAGTTCCAATAGAAAGATAGCATAGTCGGCCAGTATTGATACTGGACGCGTTCAGAGTAAATAAGACGGTGCTAAACGCGCTATATGAGGTTTAACAGATTAAACTAAGAATAAGAAAGTTTAAAGATGGGACAATCTGAGGGAGCATGGTATAAAGAGACATAACTCCGCAGGGAGGATGAATAATATAAACAAGGATCTTATTACACAGAACCTTGTAGAATCAATTGTCTTTGGCAATAAAGGTCAAGAAATATGAGTAGCTGAGGCCCCAGAAAGTCTCAAAGAATAAGAAAATCAGATATTTCTTGTAACACCTCAGGTGTTTAGCTCCACAATTGCACTGCATTTGCATAAGCATGGACATTCATCATTTCATTATGTTCACTTTATTTGCATCAAATGTGGGTGTTTTAGGGTTTTGAATTGTTCCCATCTTGTGACACTAGGAAGTTGGGGTAGCAAAAGGGTAGAGTGGCTAATTGGATCCTACAATACCTTAATCTCACTTAGAGTAACTAATGGAGCAAGGTTTATGTTGACCAAAATTACCAAAATGACCTCCAAGGTGTGGTTGACAAGCATTTGGCCCTAGGATGCCTTAGTTTGACCAATTAAAAAGTCTAGCTTAGAGACCTTGCATGGAGGAGCACCCTTAATCAAAGTTGTAGGGAATTTTATGGGGAACAAAAGTCTTAATATGACCATCTCATGAAACTGACCAGAACATGCTCAAAATTGGCCCACAAGTCAGCTAGAGGGGCTGTCTCAGCACTTAGAAATTTTCTAAGTCTCAAAAGTGTCCCTCCAGTTTGATAGTGACCTACTTTGGAAGCTTGTAGTTTGCAAACCAGACCAAACCAGCCTCAACTCATGTTAACACTTTTGTAGTACTCACTTAGCTCTACAACATTATCAACATCACCATCACCTAGTTCTAGATGGTTTAGGAGATATGGTGTCCAGAAAATCGGGTTTCAGTCGGCATGGTGACTGAAACTTTCGGGTGACCCACTTTGGAGCTCTGTAGTTTCAAATATAGGCCGAACTAGTCTAAGCTCCAATTGACAAAGTTGTAGTACTCATATAGCTCTACAACTTTGATGTTAACATCTACCACTAACTCAAACTGAATCGGGAGTTAATCACTATCAAAGTCGCGTGTCAGTCATCGGTTTCAGGCTGCCATTCAGCTTCGACGGTCAAGCCGTGGCCGACCGATGCCAGGGTTCAGTCGCCGCGTGTCGCACCCGAGAGCGCGTAGGGCGCCACAGCGTCGTGTTTGCATGCCTGTCGAGGTTAAGTGTCGCCCCCTCGTCGGTTTTCCCAGTCACCTTCCCCTCTTGCTCCCTCTGTCCTCGCCCGGGGCGGAGAACCGAGCACCACTGCTCCGTCCGGCCGCCGAGCCCTCGCCGTTGCGTCGCAGCCTCTGCCACCTTGACCGGAGCTCCGCTAGGATCTTGCTGACCTCGTCAACCCCCTAGCAGCACCGGTCAAGCCCGAGGTGAGCCGCATTGCCGCCTCCGCCCGTCCCAAGTGCCACCGGAGCTCCGCCGTGTTTAGGGTCACCGTGGCCAGCACCACACCATAGTCCTCCGCCTTCCCTCGTTCACGTCCCCTCCTTCCTATCACACATAGATGCTCGGGTGAAGACGCTACCGCCATCATCGGTCCGATCAGGCCGGAACACGGCCGCACACTGCCGCGCCATGGCTGCCGGCCAGGTGTTCACGCGGTCAAGCGGCTCCGCTCCATTCCCATCTAATTGCGTAGCCTCAGGAAGTCCGCTAGGGTTCTAGGAAGCTGGTGCACCCCTCGGCCAGCCGTCTAGCGGCCAGAACTCGTCGGCGTGCCGCCAGGCGTCACGGCCGTCCGCCCTCACCGTCGGCATGGGTGCTCCGGTGCGGTAGCTTTGGGGAAAAGGGTTGGCCTCGGTGCGGTTTGGTCTGGGGAAGCCAGCGGTGTACTCGGGTTGGACGGAGGAGCCGCCGACGGCGAGAAATCGCTCGCCGGAGCTCGCAGTCGCCGTTCCCCTGTCCCCATGCCACTGACCAAGGGGGCCCGCCTGGCAGTCGCGCGCATTGGCGGGATGGCCAGCAGGCCGCGCGTGCGCCGTGGGCCGCGTCTTTTCCCGGGCCGGCCCAGTATCCAACAGGAGTTATTCATTTTTTAATTTATTTTGTCACAGTTTTAGATAAGATTTGGAAAATGTATATCTAGGGTTTTACTTGCTCAAAAATTATGAAGTAAATTTTGTTAGGTCCTGCATGATGTGTAGTATTTTAGAAAAATATAAATTTGATATGTGATGTTTAGTTTCTGGGAGATTTAAATAGGTCTTTGAAATGTGTTTTAAAATGAAGGCAAATTTGTTAAATGCATAACTTGAGTTGTAGTGTTCCAAAAATTATGAAAATTGGTGGGTAGGCTAATTTATACATGTATTAGCTCTGGTAAAAATTTAGGCATTAGTGCTTAAGTACTTTTCAGGTTATAATGATATCATTTTATTTTAGGGAATACTTGAATGAATTTTAGTAATTTTTCTACTTGTACAATGTTCATATAAATTTTTGGAGAGTGTCCTGGTACCCTAAAGTGTCTAAGAAAAATATGAAATCTATTGTTTAATACTTTTCAATGTGATTTGTTAATTATACAAAAATCAGACTTTTTGGCTTGTGAATTTTATGTAGGGAGTTTCTCTGAATAATTTTAGTTAAAATTTTTACAGTAGCCTCTTTTCGGGTCAGAGAGTCTCCTGTAATTTTTGTAGAATTTTATGAGCAGTTTACATATATGATTAAAATTACACTTAATTAATTAAGTAAATTAAGAAAGGGGTGTAAATAAATATTCTAGGTGGGCACATCTTACTTTCTGGTGTTTTTTGACCAATGTGAACTTTTGGTGACATTAGTTTGGTCTTAGAGGAAGTTTGCCACATAAATAAATATTTAATATTTGCAATTTTAGGTTTTCTGGACAGCTGGTAGTACCTTGGGATTTGACCTTTAATAAAGGTGTTTGCTGGAAAACTTGTACACACCAAAGTTGGAGTAAACTTGATAAACTAGCTTGTGTCAAAATTTGGGAGCATTTGGCCTAGTAGTTTAGGAGTTATTGCTGTTTTAAGTGACAGTCCAGAATTTGCTGCTCTCTGTTTAGAGAGGACAGATTCTGGAACTTGGGAAATTCGACATGGAAAACTTAGGAATTAAGGGTTGAGGTCTAAAAATAATTTGTAGGGCATTTCATAAGCTTTCCAGATTATCTTAGATCATATCTTTTGGAGTTGGGAATCTCCAGTTATGTTAGAAACATTTAACTGCTGTCCAGAATGTCTTGCTGTGATATTTTGGTGTTGGATGTGGTAACCTAAGTAATGTTACTCTTGTGATTGTTAGGTGTTAGGGCCTTAACTGAAGAAGAACAGCTATACCTTAGGTTGAGTAGATTAGGTGAGTACTTCTCTACCGGAGAGGAAATTTGCACTTAATAATTGAAGTGATTTGAATAGAGCCTTAAGAGTGTGGTAATGCATTTCATTCCGAGCATGTTGCACCTTTCATTATGCATCCATGAGATTTATTATGCACTCATGCAATAGGTGTTCTGGAGGGGGTAACGCTCCTCGAGTTCGAACAAGTGATCCCGGAGAAAGTCCAGGACCAGCCGGAGGAGCCGGAGGAACCAGCCGGCGGAGGAGACGCTGCTGAGGACTTGCCTGAGTGTCCAGATCACCGCCCGTCCACTTTTCTAAAAGGCAAGCCCCGGTGCATGCTGAACCTATGCTGAACCTATTGTTTTATAAATTAATCTTGAGTACTTTTAATTGTTTACTGCATTAAGTTGTAGGAGTTATATGAAAACACTTGCTGCATTATACCTGTCCTTATCCAGATATCGTACTTAATCCTATAATAGGTTTAGGTACGTGTTAATACTTAGCCCTGCTTAGTCTGGTAGAAGTCGGGTGATTTCCGGTCATCCGCGAGATGTAGGATTGGGTCACGAGTGGCTTTATGGCTATCGTGGATGGAACCAGGCTTTAAAATGAAATTGAGACCGGGCGGGAGTTCAATAGTATAGTCGCAAGACACTTCACGTCTTGGGTGTGGAGCTATGCCCGTCTGAGTCGTTTAAGGACCGATTCGCTGTACGTCCTTGAGTCATGTTGAACGCAGTCTAACACTTAGTTGGTCGGATAAGTCGTTCTGACCGCGAAGTCGAGTAGTATGGTTCAGGCCGGGAATCGAATGGTAGGTTGCATCTTAGAGGAGAGAAAGGATGTGCTTGGAGACATTGGCGTGAGACCAAGGGGGGTTTAGAGTCCCTATCACCTGGCAGAGTGTCGTCCTTGGGACGCGACATTATTCGGACCCGCGATTCCTAAATTGTACGAAAGATGACCTGAGCAGCCCTCGCCAGGCATGACTCGGTGAGTGTTAGAAATACCCCTCCAGCTGGATAGGAATTCGATTCGAATCGCCGTCGCTCCCGGTTAGTGAGCACTTGACTTGAGCAGCGGCAACGTAGATCTCATTAATTGAACAGATGGTTAAGTGAATGATACAATGTTGCCACAATTTATACCTGCTATGGATATAATGTTAATAATTGTTTGATGATAATCAAGTGCATGTTTAGTACAGGTACTAAGATAGATGACAGGTAAATGCTAAAAATAACTGCTAGTACAGGTTATAAGAGTTTCAATTACTTATGCCTTTCTGCAAAATGTGATGTCAGCTAGCCTCTTGTGTAAGCCTTGCATAATCCTTGGTGTCATCTTATTTCTGGTTTTCGATGGGTAAGTCTAGCTGAGTACATTCCAGTACTCAGGGTTTATTCCCTCCTGTTGCAGATGATATGCTCTATCAAGGCTTCTGCAAAACTTGTCTCCACCCTGCGGGTGACGAAGACTAGATCACTAGGGCGTGATCATCTTTTATGTACTTTCCCTAATGCTTTTGCGGGTTGTGATCAACAAGACTGGCAGTAGTTAAACAACTGGTGTGTGTTATGCTTCCGCTACTTTATGAACTTGGTTTGTAATAATTTGCGACTCCGTGTGTGTAAACCTATTTCGGAACTACTTGTGAAATGTAACGTGTGATGTGTATGTTGAATGATGCGATCTTGGTTGTAAGCAAGTTGGTTTGAAATCCTTCGTGGTTTCGATTGACTACCGGGATTATATGGGCTCAAGTTCAAAAATTTGAGCGCTTCGGTGCTTGTTTTTGTACTTGTGCTCTTATAATTTGGTCGGTTCTGTTACATTTCTGATGACTATAAAGTCTATATTAGTGAAATTCAAATGGAGGGTAATCCCACCTAATTTTAAGAAGCCATGAGAGACGTTCACTCGTCCAAATAGTAACAAGCAAAGGAAGATGAAATAAAATAAAAAATGACCAACGATGTTTGGGACTTAGAAAAAATTCCTAATGGAGCCAAAATAGTAGGTTGTAATAGGTCTACAAGACAAATGTGACTCCCAAGGGAATAGAAAAATATCAATGAGCACCAATAATATTTTGAGGCCTAGAATAAATTCCTAAGGAGCTAAAATAGTAGGCTATAATGGGTCTACAAAACAAATGTGACCCCAAAGAGAATATGTAAAGATGTAAAACGTGATTTGAAACGAAAGATTTTGCGCGAAGAGAATGAATAGATTACAATGAGTGCCAGTGGCACACCATGATCTGAGTTACATCAGATGAATGTAAAGACGGTTTTTCCTAATGGGATTTGTTTGAAAATGATTACATGACACAATCCAGAGGTTTTGTCATGGAAAGAAAAGAAGGGATGCCACCTGTAGAAATCTCTTAGGGACTAGAGCAAATCTCTAAACAGTGACATTTAAAGTTGAAGAGTTAATTATAAATTTTGGGTTAAAGAGAATGATAAGACAATTACATTTGTATAAAGTTATAGAATGGAAAATTCATTTCCTAAACCTATATATGTGGATGACATCTTACTTGTTAGTAGTAACATCAATCTACTGCATGAGAAGAAGTTCTTGTCCTCAAGGTTCAATAAGAAAGTTTTCGGTGAAATATCTCTCGTTATAAGAATTGAAATTCACCAAGATAGAAGAAGAAAAAAGGGTATTAAGACTATCGCATAGGCATACTAAGAAAAGTTTCTAAAGAAATAAAGTACCTATGTGGGTAAACCTATGCTTGTTCCCATGGTCAAGGGTAATATTTTGGGAACTTTAGTATTCCAAGAAGAAATGTGATATTATTATAGATGGATGTCCTATATACTTCAGCTGTTGAAAGCTTAATGAGTATACAGATAAGACCTTATCCTCACATAGTTCACGTATCCGGGTTGTTTTGGTAAAAGTCCAGTCCACATATAGATCACTAGAATGGAGTTAAGAATGTCGGCCTTATGCTAAGAAAGAAAGAACAAGTACTCTCAAGTAGTTGTGGGTACAAATGTTAAATTTTGGTGAGATGTTTAGTGAAACCCACATAGTAGCTAACACTCGCAGTTGGAGTTTTATTGTGGAAAAGCTCCAAAGAAAACAGTTTTAGTATTATGAGTGATGCAAAGTTATAGTATAGCATGATATGAGGCTGCGGGACAGGCAAAATGGTTAAGGAACTTATATCCGAAATTGATAATGATTGTCAATAGCAATAACCATTTTAATAGTTTGGTTCTACGACAACGAGTCAAGTGTGCTGCCAAACACATTGACATTAAAGTTATACGTTGTAAAGGAGAAAGTCCGGAATGATACTAAAAGTATTGAACGTAAAAGTAACAAGCAAGTGCTTGCGGATCCACTTACCAAAGACTTCCCGTCTAGTGCGTTCAGAGAACACACAGTTGACATGGGTTTATGGGAAAGCCTATGATTTTCGGACAATAAAAGGGCCCAAAGTTAAATAATCTATTTCAGATCAGAGATGTGTATTGTAGCTGTTAAATCTATCGGCGACTGACCATGACAATGAGACACGCTCTATGCACTGATCTGTGACGGAATAGTAAAAGAAATAAGTATAAAGTTAAGTTTAAAGTTTAAAGTATAAGATATGATAAAGGGGAGAATGTTAGTTGATCTCCTCCCGACTTGGTCCAATGACCAAGTCGGGGCCTTGATCGCACCCTGATCAGGGGTGTCTAGTTGTTCAACTGGCTGGTGGACCCCCGTCGCGCAGCACTATAAGAGGGAGGTGGGGGACAGGGGCTCAAGGTACGAGGTTCACTGTAGCCGCTAGCACCCCACCAAGAAACCCTACCGATCATGGAGGCGCTGTCAGCAACGGGAAGCTCCACCGGCGTCGCCATTGCTCCACCCCTTCACCGCCCGTTGCTGCCCTAGCGTAGAACTTCACCAGCGATCCTGTGACGGCCGGATCCTCTCTATCAAGCCCGATGGTGAGGCACTCCTGCTGCTTCTCCACTCTCTCTCTCCCTCTCTGGATCTATGAACTTTGTGTTGCTTTATCCTAAATGGAATAGAAATCACCCACTGATCTACACCTACATGATCCTAAAATTTCAACACGTACCAGGTGTTCTGCCAGCCCATCTTCACCTTCGTCGAGCGTTGCGCCGCCGCGGCCTGGCTGGACAGCGCCTTCATCTCACGGGAGCTCCGCGTCGGTCCCTTCGCGCTCAGCTTATTTCACCTCACGTGGCAGTCGGTGTTCGTGTGCGTCACCACCGTCATCGCCATGCTCCTCCCTTCTTCGGCAACGTGGTGGGGTTCCTCGCCACCGTCTCGTTCTGGCCGCTCACCGTCTACTTCCCCGTCGAGATGTACATCAAGCAGCTGCTTGCCCGGCGCTCCAGCCTGCGCGTCCTCGGCTCCGCCTGCTCGCCGCCCGCGCCTTCACGCGCCTCATCCAGGGATGCCGGGCCCAGCCGCCCGCTCCGTCCGTGACCGCGCGACCCGAGCCTGCAACGCGATGCGGACTAGCGTGACGAAGAGGCACGACCGCAGGAGAGCGGGGTGGCGGCCCAGATGGTTCCTCCGTTGGCGAGCGCGGGCGCACGGGCTGCTCGTGGGCATCTCCATCACCGGCGTGGGGCGAGTTCGAGCCCTGGCCATGACGGCGCGAGCGAGCTCCAGCCCGTCCACGCGCGGCGCGGGGGCGAACTCGAGCCCTAGCCATGGCGGCGCGGGCGAGCTCTAGCCCGGCCATGCGTGGCACAGGGGCGAGCTACAACCTCGATGACGGTGCGCTGGGAACAAGTCCACCTGCCGCTTTCATATGGCGACCCTGACGGAGCATAAACGGCGGGCCCTAGCTGTCAGCAAGTATACCTCAATGGGTTTTAACAGAAGTGGCAACTAGGCAAACACACGAAAATATTTGATGGCAGTGAGGAAATTTTGAAAATTTTAATGACCATAAACAAAGTGATACACTCCCTCCGTTCATTTATCTCCTTCGTCTAAGCAAAGAAAATTTCAATAATCTCCATCGTCTGAGGTGGTCCTGTGTACATATTAACTGCTCTTCTGCGCATGACTCCTTGGATATTACGGGGTTGGCTTACCATTTGCTTCTCCATCTTGCAAGCGTGCATGCATGGTACGGGAGGGGCTGGTGCGCCCAATCAAGTGTCAGATATTGTGGAGGATGTGGGCCATCAGAGCTCCTTGATTGCATGCGCATTAATTGAATCACAGTGATTTATTGTAAAGGAACGTGGACATCAGTGCTCTTTGGTCTCTACGCGTAAGGCTTAAATAAAGGAGATTAATGAACGGAGGGAGTAACTTTTAGTGGCAACGAACACATTTTCTCTTTCTCCGCTGCGCTAGGTAGTGTACGGGCTTACGAGAGTAGCTTACGATTTTCACTAATGCTGCAGCACGCTCCAAACGAAGAGACAGTAGAGCGGGTGGTAACGCCGCCGGTCCAGCGGAGAGCTCCAACGTGCAGGCCAACAACACGCCTGGCTCGCCCCGGTCGACCTGACTCTCGCTACCGGCCGTCCCCCCTCCTCATCTCCAAGTAGTGGCGCACGTACGCGCGCGTCTGGCTCTGCGGATCAGACCTGCAGCAGCGCCAGCGCAGCCACTTGCACGCGCGCGGGCGCGGGCGCGGCGGCCACCCTTATCCTGTTGCGCGATCCGGACTAGCCGCCACCGGGAAAGGCCGCCCGGGTGGTAAAAACCGATGGCGAGACCGCGAGAGCGAGCGAGAAATTGGGGGAAAAAATCCGGTGGAGCCAGCATGCACCGCGCGTCTGTGCATACAGGCTCCCGATTCCTGCCACGTGCTCGGCTCGCAACTATCCCACACGACTCGCGCAACTTGCAGGCTCGCACAACTCACTCGTCTCCCTGCACTGCAAGCAAGCAGCGTTCGTTAGATTTTATTGATGTCCACGCGGCACGAATCCAAGCCTAACTGCACGAAGACGCGGGTGATTTTTTTCCGCAAATTGATGGGGTGGATGGACCATGGAACGGTGGACGAACGGACGGGCCGAGGCCTGCGCGTGCGGAAAAGGATGAGCGCCGGAGCCCGGATCACACGAGCAGCGGGGCGTTTTCACCCAAGAAAAATGGCCGGCCGGCGGAAACCAGGTCGGGTCGGTCTCCGCGGCCGCAAGACGACGCCAAGCGCCTCCGCACCGACTCAGGACGATTGCATTGGCAATTTGGCATGGTATGTACTGGCCGAAGCCGAGTGGCAAGGCGCGCTGCGTTTGACCAGGCGCGAAAGCAAAAGACGATTTCGAAGGGAGGCGCGAGTGAGTGACAGGGACCGGTTGGTTTGTGTAGCAGGAGAATAACAACAACACGGGCACTCGGGGGCCCAATTTGATCATTCTCTTTTAGATCGGTTACCACTTTGCTGCCGTTATATCCTAGTCAAAAAGCTAGTGCGCCACATAGTGGCGTGTCGATGTAAAAACTTAAATTTCTCGATCTTAATACAATGATGTGCAATTCTTTTGCGTATTCGAGAAAAAAAAAAGTAGCCCCAGCTAGCATGTCAATTTGTAGAGTTGTTTTAAATCAAACTTTTAAATTTAATGAAATTTATGTATAAAAGAACTATTAATGTTTGTAGCATCAAATTAGTATTATTAGATACACCATAAACTAATGTGCTCAATTGCTATTATATATATTTATATTTTTTCTATAAAATAAGTTAAATATAGAAAAGTTTAACTTAGAACAACTCAAAATTGATTTATTCAGGGACAAATAGAGTATACAGTGGCGGTCGTATATATGATATGTTGCCTAACTTTAGATTAGTAGGTTTAGGTGTTGACTTGGTTGTTATGTTTTAATTTGCGATCCATTTCATTTATCATCATCATCCCCTAGTTACTCTATATACTTCCTCTGTTCTAAATTGTAAGACTTTTTCTTTTTTCTAGACATATTGTTTATACTATGCATTTAAATATAGTGTGTATCTAAGTGCACAATAAAAATTACGTATCTAGAAAACCAAAATGTCTTACGATTTGAAATGAATGGGTAATGTAAAATTAATGAAGTTGAAAATGAATTAACTAAATGTTCTACCTAAAATTGTACGTTTTTGTGACTGAGGGATTACAAGAGTAGATCATGTAAGTCTCATTGATGATTTCTTTTTTCTTGAAGTGCACGTTTCACTAATTGAGTCCTCTCAACAACTCTTGGCTAGCAGTAAACAACCGATTCAAAACCTCGTTCCCCAAAAGAATTTAAATTCTACATATGAATTGAGTCTAATTTTCTTAATTTTAACTAAACTTATAGTTATACTAAATTTATATAGACAATATTACTAGTATTTGTGATTTCAAATAGTTACACTATGGAAACATATTCTAAAATTAATTTAATCGTATTTACTCGGTATGTAAATGTGATTTGATAATTTAGTGTGATGTGGGATTTTCGTGGATAGGAAAGACTTGTTTAAAGAAGGCAATGAGAAATGTGTGGGTTATGGGAAACTTGAATTGTGTTGGCTAGAAGTGCTCGGCTTAGCAGGAGCAACTGTGTAGTGGCAGTTGTGTTCGCAGAACGTATTTGAGAGTCAAAGCATCTCAAATTTGATCAAATTTATAAAGAGAATTATAAAGACTTATGACATCAAATAGATATAGTATGAAAATATAATTAATGAAATTCTCCAAAAAAATAGAATGACTTATAATTTGGAATGGAGTGAGTATTTTGTATAGATTTAGTTAAATTAAAAACTATTTGACTTTTGAGAAATAAAAGCTGTTTTAAACTCGTAATGAAAGGATATATACTTCTCAGAAAGTAGTACTAACAATCAACAGGACCACATGAAATGAGTAACAGGAGACGATCGAGATTGGTGGGCATGCTATGTTTCATGCAGAGTGACAGATAGGGAGGCTGGGCCCCTTCCTCCCTCCCTGTCTTGTGTCTTTCACTCTTTCTCGCGCATAGCTTTCGACGAGCATAGGTGCATTCTTTTTGGATTGTGGTATATGAAGGATTTCTCTGAAAAAGAAGTGGCAGCGTCAGTTCCACGCGCACAATCACGCAAGAAAGGAGGGGAAAAGAATTATTTACGTCAGACCGGTTGTAGATGCATGGCGTGCAGCCACGAACTGCAGTTGAACAACAGTATTTGTTAGATTCAAAGATTCAGTGGACGTATGCCCTCGAGTGTTCTGTTACAAAAAGACGGTTGTAAAAAAACCGCATGAAAAATGTCCAAAACGCACCACATACCTAGTGGTACGGCGCAGGAGCGAGGCATATCAAACGAGTCGTGTACTCGTGTTCGTGTGTGATCGCAACGCATGCAAAGTTGCCCACTTTTATTTTCCTTTCCGGCAGCCCAGTGCAGCGAGGTAGATAGCCTTTTCATCGCTTCGCTTATCTGAATCCTCGACCCATTCCAGGTTCACGTCACTTTGTATTTCGAGATCCTTTTTCTTCTTCACATTCTTTCATCAACATCGCCCACAACTTTTGCCCAGAGGGACGTGACGTCCACACGCAACGAGACTGTCGGTACGTACTGCGTGCCATGGAGAGACTTGCGTAGAGAGAGCTAGGCCAAAAATACGTCGCTTTGCACAGCTTTGCATTGGGGTGGAGTTTGGTTGGCATATCTTTGTTCCCCACAGTAGTGACACGCACTAATCTTTTGGCCCCCATATTTTAGGCCCATTTGGCTCCACACTGGCCTCATGCGATTACCGGTAAGTTTATGTCCACTAAACTTTGGAACAGATGACTACAGAGTATGGATATATAGCCGCAAAAAATTAGGAAATATCTAATGCCGTTTCAATAAGAAAATCGGCACTATCTGTATCTTCAGTGATTCAGAGCTGGCAGTAACACTACTACCACTTTCCCTGTCCAAAAGCAGAAATGTCTAAGACCTGTGTTCAGTGGCGGACCCAGAATCATTTCTTTAGGTAGACATACAGTATAGAAACAGTACTCCACAGTATGCTACAGTTCTCGCTAAAGTGCTCCGTTACCTTGGTCACCGGAAATCTGGGATAGTCCTGAGCCTACCCAAAACCCGGCTGGGTCCGCCACTGCCTGTGTTACCCATGCATGTTCACATTCCCTTTCATCATCTTGTACTGGCTGCTTCCTCCTTTCCTCACTGATTGGTCAGCTAAAAGACATAAACGGCTGTAGTAGCTTTGCTCGTCATGATCATGGGCTCATGGCTAGTGGATCAACATGTTCACCGGCCTCAGCTCTGGTCTAACCTGTTTCGAATTGTTTTCTTTCCCTATATGATGAGGTAGCTTATGCATGAAGAGATAGATGTATACTACTCCTCTTCATGATCATCTGTGTATATGGATGGACGATGCTATGTACATCACTTTTGTACATATATATATGCATCTATCCTACTATCTTTACTTTGCTCTGCTTTTTTCTAGCCCTTTCCCGGTAGGAATGTCTGTATTATTGCATCACTTTGCAAGGGATGGATCATGGATACGGTGGATTGCTACTTGTACGACGAGAATGTTCACGCCATGATAGGCACCGCTGCATGTACTACTGGCGCTAGACTAGCGGTCTAGATGTTACACACGTAGTATATATAGAAGCACTTAGAACTGGGGTCCCTTCACATTGCATAGATGGACCTGGCCACTTTAAGATTCTCCTGACTTTTATCTCCCTTTCCCTCCCCTTGGATCAACTGAACGAAGGAACGTATTTTTTTTCTCTCTGAAAGATTAAAAAGCATGCATGTACAGTGTTCTTTGATAAGGACAAGGAAGCCCTTTTACATCAAGTACTGAATTCGTATATTTGTTTTCTGTATTCTTTGCTTTCTTTTTTTTTTCATCCACCTTTTTCAACTTAGGCTCTGTCTGGGAGCTCTGTAATTTTATTCACCCGTAATTAGCTTCAGGATGTAATTTCTTGTGCACTAGAATACAACTGTAATTTATTTCCTCCGTAAAATATTCGTTTGGGTATCTTCCACCGGTCCACGGAGTGACGGAGCAGCCAGGTCGCGCTGCTCGCCTGAGTAATACGAGGCATCAGGCAACGATGCAAGCAATGCGGGCGGGTGAGTGCGAGCTCAAATAATTGCATGTTGCCTCAACGCGGGTTTTCGTAACAGTTAGGGTGACATACTCGTCACGCTCGAAGCCTGATGACTTTATGTACTTCTTAGCCGCGTGAGTTCTCTAAATATATGTTGTAGGATTTAGCTTGCGTTTGAGGTGGTGTGAGTACGTGCGGTGTGTGTACGTGAGATGCTCACAACGACACACAGTTAACTGCAGTGCATATCAAGGCAGCTGAATGAACCCAGCCTTCCCCCTCCCAAAAAAAAAACCTCTGCAGCGCGGAGCTGCGGAGGCACTTGTGGAGCGCACATGTATCGGAAACCTATATTTGTATTTCCATTAAATATGAATAGATATGTGTTTCCGTCTCTTTGTTTATTTTGTGTACTTCAGTACACTAGCACGCCCACACACTATTTTCTTGTGCAGAGAGAGATCTCTCGAGTTATTTTTTCTGTCCAAACAGTGACTATAGAATTTATATATAAGTTAAAGTAGTTTAATTTTGACTAAATTTATAACGAATAGTATTAGCATTTATATTTCCAACTAGAATTATTAAAAATTTATTATATAATTAATTTAATGATACGTATCTTATAACATAAATATTAGTACCGTTTTATGTAACTTTGGTAAAATTTGACTTATTTGACTCTTTAAAAATTAAGAATTGTATCCGTCGTGGAGGCCTGGAGGGAGGGAACTAAGAGCATCTCCAGGAGTTTGGTATATCTAGCAAGTTAATAAAAAAATAGTAACCTTAAATTTTATTCTTCTCTCACGGTCTCCTATAATAACTTTGTAAAAATTAAAGTAGAGCCCATATCTATTTTTTCGCTTTAGAAGTAGCCGAACTGTTTTTCCTTCGTCAAGGGGCACTGCCGCCTGTACATGCGTCGTAGCTGGCTCCCTGCTCGCTGTTCAGCAGGCCACGACAGGGAGTGCAGCTGCCTGCCTGCTAGGGTTGAAAATGGTACTGCTATTTTTCGACCGTATTCGAGACCGTATTTATTTGGATGGGTTTAAATTCGTCTGTATCCAAGTCCAGATATTCAACATCCGATACCATATACATATCCGAATACTCAAATCGTATATTTATGATGTCGATATCCAATCTTATCCTATCCGGCATGGTTGACACTATCCGTATTCGAATCCGAATCTAGACAGAAATATGAAAACAAATATAATATCAATGATATCCGTTCGTATTCGATCCGTTTTCATCCCTACTGTCTGCCGCAGGCTGCCAGGCGTGTGGTGCCCTGCGCCCTGCTTGCCACTAGCGTCGGTTGCAGGCACACGAAAGCGGAGGGCATAGCTTGTACGTACCAGGAGGCGGCGGCGGACTTGAAGGGTGACGGCGGCGGCGACGAATTGGAACTAGATCGCTCACGCCAAAAAAAATACTAGTGCCCGCAGAGACCTTTGACGGAGGAGCGATAGGGAGTTGTCTGGAGTGTGGAAACTTACAAGTTGAGAAGGATATTTGACAACTTTTTATGTTTACACACTTTCTACATCTCACTCGCCTAAGATTGAGGAGACATTTAGGTGATGGCGCCCGCGCCCCGCGCCCACACACCCACGCTCAATTGGTGCCCGCACCCGCGGCTAGGGATCCGGCGAGACCTCGCCGGCGTCGGGTAAGTTCATCGCCCTCTCTCTCTCCGACTCTTCCTATCTTCTTCTCCGTCTCCAGTGGGCATAGAAGGGTTTCTAGGGGAGGAAGGCCGGCCAAATGGTTAGGGCGGTGGCAAGGCGGTTTAGGAGCCTGGCAGCAGTGGAGGCGGCCGGGCCAGGTTAGGACGAAGGAGCTCCATGGCGGGAGCTCACTGTGGAAAGAGGGGGAGGGGAAAAGACGGCTGCAGCATACGCGCTAGAGTTCCGCCAGAGCTCCGCGGCCCCCGGAGCTCTAGCGAAACCCTAGCGTGCCACGGCGACGGGGGCGAGGTCTGTGGTGGCGAGAGCAGGAGCTGCTGTAGGAAGAATAAGACATTTGCACCATTGGATTACAAATGGACGGTCAGCATTCGTTGCCTGAACGAACTCTTATTTTTAGGTGCCAGAAAGGTAGCAACTCTCTTATTTTTAAGGAGCACTTTTACTGGCTGTTGGAGGAGATTTTCTTTTCCTTTTTGCTAAAATTTTAGAATAGAGAGTTGTTTTACAAAACTCTGATGTTCTGAGAGGCTGAAAGCCCGTTGCCATTTCTGGGCATCCCTAAGAGCATCCGCAGTGGGAGGGTCGAAGCCGGTGCGATACAATAAATGCTGAGATGGAACCCGGTCCTATACACTGCAACCATGGTTCGATGAAGGACTTCGCATGGAACCTGGGTCAAAGAAATAAAGAACTCTTTCCTGGCATTGCTGCTCGCGCAAAGGAGAGGAGGGTGCAGTTGATTTTGGGCTCACGTATGGACTCATGCTGAGTTCGATACATTGCTGATAGAAAAATATGTGACGTCTAATCAGGTGTGGGCTCTCGTTAAGACCCAAGGACGGGTTGACGCACTATGGACGCTCTAATCTACCCGAACGCTCGTGCTGTCGTGCACTCGTGCGGTCGTGCCTACCGGGCTAGCTGATGAGAGAGCCCGGCACCCGGCACCCCTTGTCGCCGTCGACGCGATGTGCGGTCTCTTTCCGCCACCTGACGACATCTCTCCCCTCGTCATTAAGAGCTAGGCTACAGGCTACGGAGGCTACGGCCTATCAGGTCCCTGTCACGGAAAGGAACTAAACACCCCTTAAAAAGGCCTTCGCGTCGCGTGTAGTAGGAGTAGTTTGCGTGGCGGGCGCTGTGACTGCGTGCGTCGCTGATGCCCCAGCGTCACCGACACTTGGCCGGCGTGTCCCGCCAGCACGGATACGAATGCATGATGCACTGCATGGTCCAGATGTCATCATCGACGCGACGACGGCGACGAGAAAGATGAAAGATCGCTTGGTGCAGGCAGCAAGCGGCGTGCGTGCTATGGCATGTAGCAGGAGCAGAGCTGGACCGGTTCGTGGGGTGCTTTCCCCTGGCCTCACTCCTCTGATTGTCCGTTGCCCACGAGCCAGGAAAGGCACAAACGCAGCGCCCGCGCTGCAAGCAACACACGATGACACGGCACGACCAGGCACGCGGAGATTTTATCCTCCCACGATGTCTCAACACCAACACCAATCGTCATCGGCTCGGCAAGACGGCAACGGCGAGGAGGGCCTGGGCATCGAACGGATCCTGCACTCCTCTCCTGCCTGCGGTGTGGGCCCCGGGCCCCGCAGGAAATATCAAAACGATCTCGTGGGCCTGCCAGGCCTGGCTTGCTTGTTCCTGCCTGCCGTGCGCTGTGCGCCGCGCTGGCCGGCGCTGGTGCTGCTGCGTCACCGCATCGCCTTGCGCATCGAGTGCAGTGGCTGAACACTAGCCGAGTGAAGAGAAAGAGAGCACGGGAAAGACGCAACGCAACCAGACCCAACGGCAAGTCCGGACATCCGATCATCCGGCGCGCGCAGCAAGATGACAACAAAAACCCGGCGGTCGAGGTCCTCCACCCGGCCTATCCGATCAAAGCAACTCTGCCGTTTCGCGCGGTTTTTTCGCGTCTTCCTTTGAGAGCCTGTTTAGTTCCTCCCTCAATCAAAAAAGTTTGCGCAGTATTCGTCACATTAAATCTTTGGACGCATACATGAAATATTAAATGTAGGTAAAAAAAATAACTAATTGCACAGTTTGTCTGTAAATGTCGAAACGAATCTTTTGAGCCTAGTTAGTCCATAATTAGATAAATTTTATCAAATAAAACGAAAAGTGCTACAGTACCCAAACCCAAACTTTTTCATCAACTAAACAACCCCTGAGTTGCCGTTGGTTTATTTCGCCGCGCGCCTTTTGCCGTCGTCAGGGCCAAGGCAACAGGCATTCCCCGAGCCAGCCGGGAGACGGCCGGGCTGTGCGGCGGGCGGAGGACGAGTCCAGAGTCCCATGACTGCACAGGGGAAGATGAAGATCGCCGGGACGAATCGGTGACCGGTGGGAGGTGACAGATGAGATGAAAATCATGTTGAGCAACAGTGCTGTGGATGTGGTCCTTGTCGTCCTTCGCCTGTCCTTTGGCCTTGGACTGGACCTCCCACCTCGCACCTCGCGGTAGAGGGACCTGGCTCACACTGGCTGTGGCCGATGCGGCGCAGGGCAATGCAGGCCTGCCTGCGGCCCGTGTCCATGTCGTGCAGGGAGAACGAGAGGACCGGATGGTGCCGCTCGTGGTGCCCGGCCGCTCGCGCTCTGCCGGTCTAAGGGGCTGTTTAGATGATGAAAAAGTTTGGGTTCGGCTACTGTAGCACTTTTCGTTGTTATTTGGCAAAATTTATCTAATCATAGACTAACTAGACTCAAAAGATTCGTCTCGACATTTACAGACAAACTGTGTAATTAGTTTTTTCTTTCGTCTACATTTAGTACTCCATGCATGTGTCGTAAGATTTGATGTGACAGGTACTGTAGCACTTTTTGGGTTTGTTTTTTGGGTAGAGGTGTCAACTAAACAGCCTCTAAGACTATCTGCACTCATGATCCTCTATTTTCATCCTCTATACATCCTAGTCATCAAGATTATCTCCTCTATACTCATTTCTTCCGCACCCATCCATCCTCTATATCATCCTCTATTCACTGTGGGGCCTACTTGTCACTTTATCTAAATATATTCATGTGAGATCTAGTTTGCGAGTTATAACATTTTTTAGTTTGTTTAAGCAATGGGACCCATCTGCATGCACTCCCTCCCTCTCTCCTCTCTCTCACCTGCGCGTGCACTCCGGCTCAGCTGGTGGTGGGTCACCGCCTGTAAAGCACGACGTCTGTCCGCTGAATATAGCGGATGTGCGATCGTTGCGGATGGGATAGCGTAGACCGGTGGGACACATTTTCTACGCTAAATGCATTTACAGTTTTATTTACCGTCTCCGGTGCAATCAGTCTAGGTCCCTGGATCTCTGCCTGCCCATGCCCTCCCGCCTGCCGGGAGAGGTGCGGGGGTCCCTCGCTTCTGCCGCTGATGAGTGATGAGGGCCTTGTTTAAATGACAAACTTTGGAGGCAAAGTTTGCATAGTAAGTGTTCCGTCACATTGTAGCAATTTTGTTTTTATTTGGTAATAATTGTTCAAATATTGATTAATTAGACTTAAAATGTTCGTCTCGCAAAGTACAACAAAACTGTGTAATTAGTTTTTGATTTCATCTAGATTTAGTACTCCATATATGTGTCGGTATTTTGATGTGACGGGAAATAGGAATTCTGCAGAGTGAATTTAGGAGGCAAACTTTGGAATCTAAACGAGGGCGAGGACGAGTCGGCTGCGCCCGCGCATCACGAGGCGGGCGTCAGAATGTGGGCAGATGGATCCTGAGTTTTCAAAGAACTTTCGCATGAAAGGTGCAGTGCAGATATATTCGTGACAGTTTTCTACACGCGCCCCAGTGGGACTTGTGAGTGCTAAAGCTTGTTCACTGCAGACAGGCTCCGACGGCGACGCTCCGTCGTTTTAAACTGGCGATCAAGTATGAGATCTTGGTAGGCCGAGTGATTTGTTGGAGCCCTGAAAATTAAAATGCAGGTCTTGCTGTGAACTTTTTTAAAGCAAGCACTGCTACCTTGATGCACAAGTTGTAGGGCAATGCACTGCAGAGAGGACGGACAGGTTGTCTTGTTACAGATGAAAGCAAGCCCCATTTTGCTGGACCTGCCCCTGCCCGCCCGGTGAAACGATGGGATCAGCGACGCCGACCCGGCCCAGAGGAGCAGTGGGGCGAGTCGGTCGGCGTTCGGCTCGACTTTTGCTTAATTTGGTTTCCGCTGACGTTTGTACTGATTTGTTGTGTGAGAAAAACATTGTTCGTTCGCTGAAAAATACGGTTAAAGTAGTTCAAGCAAACAGGGCAAGCAGGCAGCCCACAGACCCGAACAGCCTGGTGGCCTCCAGAGTGGCATGCAGAGGCAGTGGACTGCAGATGCAAATGCAATGCACGCAGCAGGCAGAGCCCAGCGAGCGAGGAAGGAAGAAGGATTGAGTTGAGGGGTTTGCAACACCGGAACGGGAGCAAGAGGGGTGCATGGCAGCTTAAACAAATGCTGCTGCTACCCAAGACTCGCCATCACCCTTTGCTTAAAGAAAAGGGAGCTGTCAGCCTCATGATCGGATAGCACGTTCTCATGAAGTTTGTTTAGTCTCACGGAGGAGCCTATTAACCAAAATATATATATAGTATACTCCGTATGCGTCAGCAGACAGTGGGCGCTAACTCAAACCCCATCCATCACACCTGTAACATGGAGCCTTTAGCGTTTTTTCAAATCCAAGATTTGTTTGCAAGCTTCAAGAGAAAACAAACAGCAAGCAGCAGCTTCTGCTGAAACTGACGCTAGACTGGTGGTGCCTGCAGGGAGAGAGAGTAAAAAGCAGCGAGAGGGGGCCAATCAGAGCGCAGGAGATCACGACGCCGAGGCAGCACGAAGGCAGGCCAGGGGAGGGGACTCGCACGGGCCATGTGACGGTGAGCGAGGGAGGTCAAGCCACGAAATAATCATCGGAAATAAAGGCGCAGCTGTACTGTAACCTGCCGGTGCCCAAAATCTCGAACAGGGCGCGGACGCGCGGTACAACGCAAGTGCCAAGTATTTATGGGCCAAGGGACAACGCTTGGACCACACGGCCAGAGGGGGCCTGGGGGGTGGCCGCCGGCCGCGCGCCCGCCACTGGATCGCGTGTGTTCCGGCTGCCGCACCGCCGTCCCGCGGTGGTCCGGAGATCGGGAGGGCGGACCCGTAGATTTGTACGCAGACGCTACAGCTGAAACAGCGCTGGTAGGCCGGCCAGGACTCGGGTCGGGAGTCGTGTGTGAAACATACTCTCTCTGTCCCTGGAAAGGATAGATTTCTAGAGTTGTCTTAAGTCAAATTTTTTAAACTTTGATCAAATTTTTAGGAAAAAGCGCTAAAATTTATGGTACCAAATTAATATCATTAGATTTATTATGGAATATATTTTCATAAAATACTTATTTTATGTCATAGATATTGATGCTATTTTCTATAAAGTTAGTCAAACTTAGAAAAGTTTGACTGGTACGGATTCTAGGAATCTATCCTTTCAGGGACAGAGGGAGTATTAGAGCAGGTATACACAGCCATGTTAACTTGGCTTAGAGCAACTCCAACAGCTCCCCATCCCTACTCTCCCTCCTTTATTTTTTAGCAAAGTCACAAAAAATACTCTCCAACAATTCCCCATCTCTCCTCCCCATCTTTACCAAGTGCGGAAAAATCACCTCTCGACGCGCATATATCCGCGCTTGGCCTCACTCCGCATCAGCGAAAAATCACGTGCCGCCGCCCCTTCCCTCGTGCGCGGCTTCTTCCCGCGCGTCGTCTTCTTCCCGTGCACCATCCATATCATCAGCGGCGGCCGGAGGACTCGCTGCCGCGATGTCTCCGTCGGACTCGCTGCGATTCCGAGTCGGCCTCGCTGCAATTCGTCGGCCACCACTCCATCGTACTCGCCGCGATTCGCCGGCCGCGGGCGCCCCGTACGTGAGATTCGTCGGCCGCCTCCCCAGATGGCCTCTCCCCAGGACGCCGTTGTGCATGTGGATCCCCCACGGTGACGTGCGGGAAGCACCGCACGTGGTGCGCGTCATCGACGTCGAGGTTCACGGCGTCGTACTTGGACAGCCGCTGCAGGATGGTCTTGTACGCGGCCACCACGGCTTCATGTTGCTGATCAGGAACTGGACCTCGCCGTCGTAATGCCGCGACGCGATGAACAGCGGCGCCAGCACATCGCCGAAGTCGTGCCGCAGCAGCAGTTCGTCGCGCTGGAGGCCAGGGGTTTCCTCATTTTTTTTATTTTACTAAGTCAAGGATGCCAAACTGTTGGAGAGAGGCTGTTTTTTTACTTGGCATATAATTTTGAGAGTTGTCAAATCACAAGATTTGCCAAGTAAAATTTGACAAACTGTTGGAGTTGCTCTTATAGCCTAGACAGGTTAGCAAAATCTAACGTGGATGAGAGAGAAAAGAGGAAAGAAAATGAGCCTGGCGCTTGCAGCTCAGCCGATCGTTTCGCCCGCTAGACAACCTTTAAGCGCCTAGCTTGTCGATTTAGGGGCCGCATGATAGCAGCGTTGCCGGCTGAGAGCTCCGATGAGTGCTTTGGTTGATTAAAAAAACCTGACGCATGGGCCCAAAGCAAATAGAAATAATACATTGGAACATGTGGAGAGCCAAGTTGTTGCATGCATGGTCTTTAAACTCTTTGCTTCAATGTCGTAGCTTGGCTATTAGACAAGCTTACTGGCCTTGCTCTTAGGGCAAAGAAAGAGGGGTTTCTATTTGCGAGGGCGACAAGCATTTGACTGTGACTCACCCGTAATGCCCATGATAGGAGGAAAAATTGGGCACGGGACTCCCGTACGCGGCACCGTGACAGACAGCGGCGTGTAAGTGGTGATATGGATAGACCGTGACAGACACCGGGACGGGACTAGAGATGGCAACGGGTACCCGAAACCCAAGTACCCGACGGGTTTTACCCGATAAAGAGGCGGGTATGGGATAAATTTTCTACCCGTGGGTACGTTATTGGGCAAAATCCTATACCCATCGGGTATGGCAGGTACGGGTGTGGGTGTATACTACCCATACCCGTCTATCCGCGGGTAAAAAACACCCGCAGAAAGAACAAGTCACCCTCATCACTTTTGCCTATACAACTTATGAATTTGGCCCAAATTCAACTAAACCCTTCTAGTATATATATTGCAACGATGCCATTATATGAATGTTTGTTTGTATCTTGTTGGAGGCTTGGAATGATTTATTTTTTGCACGTGAATGTTTGATATTTATATGTAATTCTCAGGTATGTTGTCGGGTGCGGGTTACCCGTCAGGTAGAATTTACCTGTGCGGGTGCGGGTGTGGGAGCATTTTCCTACCCGTGCGCGGTTGCTGGCAACCCGACGGGTACAACTTGGCGGATGCGGGTATGGGTGGGCACTACCCGTCGGGTACGTACCCGTTGCCATCTTGAGACGGGAGGGCAAACAGCATTGCGCGGGCGAGTTCGGCCTTTTCTGTGGCTGCGTGCGGGTGAGCTCGGCCTGCGGATGCAACGGTGAGGAGGAAAAACAGCAGTGCGCAGGCGAGCTCTGCCAGTTGCGGCGGCGTGAGGGCGAGCCCGCCCACGAGCATGAGCGGGGGTTGGGTGAGCCCGGGCAGCTGCAACGACGCTCGCAGGTGAGGCACGAGTGGCGTGCGGCATCATGGTGCTGCCCCTGCTACTGCTTCGTCGTCGCACTGGGGATGAGGCGTTGGCACCTGCTCCTACGTTGGATGTAGTGGTGAGGAGGAGAAATGATGAGAATTGCAAGGTAGCCTTCAGGTACAAGAGCCACCACAATATATATGGATTGAGTACTCGCAGCTTTTATGTTAGTAGACTAGAGTTATTATTATTGCTACAATGTTTACCTTTGGTTGTGAAATAAAATATCTAATTTTCCTTCTCCATCTCTCTTTCAGGTGCCACGTATGAGAGAAGAGAGAGAACAAGGAGAGAGAAGAATCATTTGTTTATTTCTTATGGGCAGCCCATAGCACTATGAGTACTTTTACTTATAGACTGTTTTATAAACTATCTCTATAATATTTTAGATAACTGATAGACAATATTCTAATGTCTATGGACTACTTTTCTGCAACATTGTAGTTGCTCTAAAATGGGCAGCCTACAAATATGCTACAACTTGGTGGAGAGATCAGTTTCACATCAGAGCGCCGCTGCCTCTTCATGTCTTCAGTTTGCCTCAAATAACTGTGGATTTGAATGCTTCGGAACCGTGGGACGCTTTGGCTACTGAGTACTTGTGGTGGTGGGATTTTAGTTGACGTGGCTTCACGAAAAAATAGGCTAGTGGATTCCTTCTATTTACTCCCTCTACCCCTAGATATCAGTCGTTATCATTTCTCGAGAAATAACTTTGACTAAATATATACATAATTACTATCATGGGATAGTCTTTGGTTCTAGTTTTTTAATAAATTTATTTGGAGATATAAATGTTGCACGTATTTTCTACAAATCGAGTTAAACTTGCGGCACGTACACCAATAGGACGAATGGAGTAGGTATAGTAGGTTTATACAGTACACACTAGTAAAGCTAATATGGTTAAAAAAATATAGGAAGGACAGAGTGCAGCAAAACCACCAACTCCAGCTTGTCTAGAATTCATGTTGTCCTCCATTTGAAATAGAAAAGACTTTACTGCCTAGCAATCTTGTCCGCAGTATATTGCAAATGTATGTTTTAAATATTTCACTTATTTTAGACGTATGTTGTAAGTATTTTATCTAGATATTACATATATTGAAGTGATTATACATATATGTTACAAACGTATGTTATATATATAATCAATCAAGTAGAACAATTTCACATGTGAATCCTATTGTATAAATGTGATAAAACTGATCAAATACATATAAAAAAAATCTACACATCAGATCGATTCTAACAAAAAGTATAATATTTCTTCAACGGTTCACGCTGTGTAGCAGATTCAAACCATAAAACAAAGATGAAAATCGTTTCCCAACACCCCCTTAACCAAAATCAACCATGCACGTGTCTTGCATCCTCCGGCATGCGCATAAGGGCGTCTGCAATGGTGGGCGACGTCGCCGGGCCATCTCCATGTGGAAGACGGAGAGGGGAGGGAGGCACGCAGCTAGCGGCGAGCAAATCGCCGAGCGATTTCACACGCCCCGAGCAGCTGTGAGGTGAACATGTGGGACCAGATGAAAAAGAATAAAATACTTTGCTTTGCTTTCTCTCTCATCCGGCTCGCTAGCTATTTCGCCTGTCTCACTACGGATGGCCTAAGCAGTCACCTCCTCCGGTTCTTCCTGCACGCCTCACATATGTGCCTCCAGCTGCTCAGGATGGTGCGAGAGGAAGGAGAGAAACAAAAGGTGTTGTGAGAGGATAAGAAATAAGGAGGCATGGAAATTGTTGCTGCCTGCCAGCAGAGAGGCTATTTGTAGGTGGACGAGAAATAAGTGAAGTGATTTTTTTTTTTGCAGGGAGAAGTAAAAGAAAAACGGAATTTCTAACGCCGTCCACTTGCCCCAGGGCCGGCGCCAGATGCCACGGTACATGGTCTTGCGCTCCTGCTTCCTGACCGGCGGCTCTGCATGCAAATGGACGACGGCAAGCGTGCATGTGTCTGGTGAGCCGGTCGAGAGTGTCTATCTGTACCTTGTTACTGGTGTACGTGCGTCCTGTTGGCAATCACACTCACACCCAGTAAGCGTGCAAATGAACATGCGTTTGTAGCTAGCGGTGAAGTCGCCATGCACAAGGATGTCGTCGAGGTCGGCGGCTGCCGTGGTCGCATGCGGCCAGAAGTCCTGGGCCTGCCTAAGCCTGTTCACTTGGCCTGATCTGACTGGCTAAAAGTATTGCTGGCTGATTTTTATGAGAGAAAAATACTACAAGCTGGCTGGTTGATTTGACTGATAATCTCAAGCGAATAGGCCGACGTATATGTATTGTATTTTCATTTATTTTTGTTTGATGAAAAAATGGAAAAAAAAAACTAAGAGAAAAATCCGCCACGAGATGTGTAGTCAACCCCACGAAGATAAATTGGGGTCCGCTAACCAATATCATGGATTGGTCGTGGTCAGCTGAGTGTCGTGCTACCTTCTGTCTAAAGGATAAAAGAAATATAGTATATGCTTAGTACAAGTAAAAAATATGGTAAGTTTATCTAAATATATAAAAAATTGCATCCGCATTTCAGATTCTTCGGTCATGCACGTGCGACAAGCTTGTGTCTAAAAAAGTTTTTTCTTTAATTAATAGGAGAAGAGTTGAGTTCAAGACTGATACATTTTACAAAGCCAAAAACATACATTTACTCAAGATTACAAATTCAACCCCTAAAGTTAATGAAAAAAATGTATCTTGTAATTATATTAGATTAAAATTTTAAACCTTAATAATTTCGAAGTTCGAATATATCAGCACTGGGTTCATGGAATGTTAATATACATTCAGCCAGCATTACATTTAGTTTCTTTTCTTATATAAAAATGTTAAGATTAGTCAATCACCCTAATTAAGTCTATATCTGCATGTCTTTATAAATGAGAATAATAGTGTGTAAGGCAAATAGAGAGAGCTTCCCACCAAAACTTCAGAGCATGATGATTCATATGAAACATTTGGCTGGACTACCGTGAAGTATATGGATGAAAGACGTCAATCACCTGGAAACCTGGTTGAAAGCATGAAGTCCCAAATAAACTCGTGATCAAAGAATCTGAATTCTCATCTTCCACAGCATTAACTGAAGATTCATGCTTCTTCAAACGAAGTTGTAGCTTATAATTGCCATCCCATATGTAAGCACACAAAAAATGTAAAAAAAAAAGTTAATTTCTAAAATAGAAAGTTATACCCTATGCACTTTATACAAATTCATTCAAAACAAGAATGCAAGAATTCAAAGCTTTATATAATATAACAAAAGAAAAAGATATACAAGTTTCATACTTTAAATATCCGCAACTCAGCCATATAATCAAAGAGCTATATAGCAATGCTACTTCTTCAGCTCTTCAGCCTTTTCCCATGTAATACTTGCCCTGTTCAATGAAAAATGGTACTGTTACATGGTAGGAAAAACAAACACCACGAAGTACTTCAGAAGTATATACTGCTATCACTGACGTGTAATAAGGATATTTTAGAGAGGGAAGCTGCGCCTCAGAAAATCAGTAATGTGAAATCCACCAACATTGGTTCTGCAGCATGCCCCCAACACAGGCTGCCCTTTCAAAAACTTCAAAAACAGAAACAAAGCTTTTAGTTCATATAACAAAATTTTAATTTGAAATACACAGGTGAACACAGAAATACTTTAATGCTTCTAGTAGAGTTTTCCTTTCATTATTGACTACTACAGGGGCCATGACCATGGAGCAAAATCCATATTGTGGTTCATACTAACTATAGAATTTAGACAAAGTAAATATGGAAAGCTCAGGATGACATCGGCTGATGAATTGATATGAATAAAAAGAATCGAACTTGCATGAGGTAGAATGGATGGAGTGAAATTGATCAAATATTAAAAAACAAAGCAGTTGCTACAAAGGACACGTACTCTGGCTTTGTGGGCACGCATGGCACTGGCTGGCTTGTGTAGATGCGCTAATCGCCGGCGACTTGCACCTCCATGGCTCCACTTCCTGCGCCTGCAATGGCATGCAGAGTATTAATCAAACCGGGTGTTGATAGCAGAGTAACGATGGCGATGGTTGATGATGCGCGTGAAGAAGGTCGAACTGGAGGACGTCGGCTTGATCAGTTGTCGCGCGGACAGGATTCTCCTACAGGAAGATGGAGGGTGTCGCATGTGGCAACCCAGGCTGCCCTAGTCGCCGGTAGAGACGCAGTTCAACGGGACCGTGCGGAGGCATGCGTGATCTAGATGAAGGCGGTGGAACAATGTCTAGGGTACGCGCAACGATTTGCAGGGGCACATCAAAGAAGCAGGAGCAGGAGGGCGGGTACAAGTGAGCGGGACAGCGGGAGCACGGACGAGCACGTGCAGGATTGTTGTGGCCGGTCGTCGTCGTCGCCGATTCTGATCCGAAGACGTGCAGGCGCTCACTTGGGCCGCATCGGGGAGGTACGGACGAAGTGGACAGCGACGGGGACGGGCGCTTCCCGGAGGCCGCGGCTGGCATGTGCCGGAGGCGAGGGTTCCTCTCGTCTCATCTCCTCGGAGCGCGAGGACATGGAGCTGGCAGAGGAGGTGGGACGCGATGGCCTGGCCCAGGAGCTTCTAGATCGAGGGTGAGTTGTGCGCGAAGCAGAGGTTGGAGCCCCCTCCCCTGCGACGACGCGGAACAGCTCCACCGCCTGGAGCAGCGACGGGTCCCCCGCATCCGCCGCTGCGGCGGTCGCCACGGTGGGATGAAGTCAGACGGTGCAGCGGCGGCGTTTGGAGATGGGGAAGGAAGCGTGATTCACGAAGGAAACCACCCGTGGTGGAAGGAAGCGGAGAAGGAAGTAACCGCCGGTACACGGGAGGGTTCGTCCTGGCTGTTGAAGGTGCAGTCGATGGTCAAGTTGTCGCGGGAAGGGAGCGAGGAAGCGCGGCGGTTGGCAGTGCGCGGGTGCCTGCGGGCGGGTAAGAAACTTTCCCGGTGAAAAAAAACTTGGGTCGAAGTCGAGCGTTTCTCGAGGGAACATGCGTTTCATATATCAGCATGTCAGGAAATACTCCGGGCTCACAGTTAACCACCTAATTAGATGTGTGAGATGTAAATATAAGGGTGAAGATCTTAGGTGGGTAAGATGTTTTTTACATATATTTTCTAATTCCTTCGCTCCTTCATAGATACTAGCAAATATGCACGTGCGACATGCACGTGTTTCTAAAAGTACTTCAAATGCAATGAAATTGTTAATTGAATTGTCGATATAGAATAAAGGTAAATGGAAGTGCTTGATCGATTTTTGATCGGTTCGTGAGGTTGAAATCGTTTGTTCGTTAGGATGCCTCAGCTGCATATATCGCTGCACTTTGACTTGGCACATTTTTAAACGGCTCATGTTGTCCCTATTTTATTCTATGTTCATACTTTTGTCGATCCATTCTCGTATGGGTGGAGAACTCGTCGTAGTCTCAGTTGTGGTACCAGAGCCTACAGAGAGGTCGGAGAAGAGAGCACTCATCTTCTAGTGAGTTTACTACTTATATGTTTTCAGCAGTTATCATTTCCATACTTGGCTACCTGACGTTTACTGTAGCCATATACAAACAATGTGAGAAATTATGACTTTATTAATGATGTAATAAGAATGTGTCTAAATGAATAGATATAAAATAACGTGATATAGACGTAACGAAGCATGGGACAATAATGTAATAATGTTATAAATATATGTATAGCCATTTATTAAGTTAATGAATATGACAATTGATGATCTTAGTACAATAAAGAATTTTCAATCGCGAACAAAACTTACTGGTGAATGTGGCACGGCGCCATTGGTGCAGTGTGAAGCAACCGCGACCAATTGGTGAGTGTCAGAGACTCAGAGTGTGGCACCTAGGAAGCGAGAATTGATAAGATGGAAATAATAATAATAATAATAATAATAATAATAATAATAATAATAATAATAATAATAATAATAATAATAATAATAATAATAATAATAATAATAATTCACCGTCTTAGGGTTTTCTTTTTCACGTGTAGAAAAATCTCGTATAGATAGATAGATGTGACAGTTAAATAAAAAATAAAAACCACCGTAGGCTAGCACACAAGTACCACACCACGTGCATGCATGCCGAGCGAGGTCGTTCGTGTGCTCTCGTGCCTAGCTTTCGGCGTGAACACGACGACAGATGGCACACACTCATGGAGATGGAGGCAGATCGTTTGCATACGGAGTACAACAGGTACTACCTTTATTACCTTGTCCTTTGTCCAGGCGGATCAATCGAGTCCAAGTCGAACCGACGTACAGATTCTCTAAGTACATGTACCGTAGCGACAAACGACTCCTGATCTCGCGGCCAAGATAGAAGTCATGCTATACCTGAAATAAACATCATTTACGGTGAGTGGGATTACAGATATACCATGAGATATATTTGGGTTGTGTTTAGTTCCTCATAGAATGCAAAATGCAAAATGCTAACTACTTTGGAATGATGAAATGCAAAATGCTAAAATTTTCATAGGTGTATTTAGTTCCATCCAAAATGCCAAATTTTTCATAAGGTGGGTGAGAGCTTTTTGGCTTTTTGGCTTTTTTGGCCTCTTGAGGCCAAAATCCAAAAATAGAGAATAGATATATTTTTGCCAAAAATTTTGCATGGTGTTTAGTTCCATTTTGTAAAATGATGAACCAAAACCCAAAATTTTTTGGGTGAAATGAGAAACTAAACACACCCTTGAGATTGAATAGGAGTCTTACATCCTACATGTAAGATTACGGATGATGGAAGACTTATATAATACGACGTGTAGGTCGAACGGTTATTATAGAGGAAGAATAAAATCACATATGATGGAGGGCTCATATAGCACAACACATAGATCGAACGGTTATTATAGAAGGAGAGCCCTCTAAAAAAGATTCGCTCTTTTATAGTGTGATTCTTAGAATGTTCTAGTATCCTTCGTCTTTATGGGCCTGTTTGGTTGGGTTGCTTAGCTCCCAACTAGGCCTCTATTATACATATGAGACATGCTTGGTTGCATCTATGCTGCCGTAGCCAGGCTCCCGCTGTGCACCGACAGGGCCTTAGCCAGGCTTCCTCGAAACGAGTAGGTGGTCCGTTCACCGGAAGCCAGGCTTGGCCAGCCCATCGGTGGCCTCGGTGTGAATCGAGTCACCTCCCCAACTCGCACTCCGTCCGCATTCCTGCCCCTGCCGTGTCCGCACTTCTTCCCCGCTGTCGGTAACTGAGCTTCCACCGTGCAGCTGCCAGCGTTGAGATCCCACGGTTGCATCCTTCATCACCAGTCCAATCTCTTGTTGCGCATGTGGCGTTGAGTTTCGTAGACACACAGCTGCAGCCGCTCAAAGCTCCCGCCACGTGCTCGGTGTCGAGGTGGAGGACGAGGAGGAGGAAGAGGATGGCGGAGGACTGGAGGAGCATCAAACCACGGCGGCATCCGCCCTCGCTAAGCCCCGCACAACGACAGATCAGGAGCGTACAGCGACAGAGGAACGTCAAACTGCGGCTGCTACATCCGCGCGGTCTACGGACACGACGGAGGTGCTCGTCATTGGTGGCGGTCGCACTCTTGTTAATCCTCCTCATGTGCGGTCGCCAATGGCTTATCCCAACAGAAGCACGCCAAGTGTTCGGCAAAATGTTTCACATGTAGTATTAGAGGTAAGCCCATGAAAGCCTTAGTTTGGTTTGGATAATTGATAAAACCTAGTGTACTAGCCCTTGTCCTTAAGAGTTGTGATTGAGATAGGGTTGTACACACCAAGTGGTGGAGTTAGATGATGGCCATGGTGATAGTGGTGGCCAAACTTGAAGATCAAGTGCTCTGACTTGGAAAAGAAGAAAGAGAAAAACAAAAATCAAGTGTTGATCAAGGCAAAGGTATCAAATAGGTTTTTGTTTTGGCACTCAAGACATCATAGAGAGTATGAGAGTGTTTAGGATTGATAGCCATACTATAAAGAGAAAAATCTTTGGTTAAACGGTTATCGAATGCCACTAGGTGACATGATACATGATTCTTGCATATGTATTAGGGACCTAGTATGCTAACTTTTAACCCTTGAAAAATGCCTGGAAAAATACTAACACATGGGCACACAAATTCTACACTTATGGTTAGCTGCTTGGAAGCAAGGGTAAAGTGTTTGAGATAGAAAAAGAAAAGGAAGCGAAGGGTGCCTGACCGGACGCATCCGTTGGCAAACCCTAGGTGGCGCTCCACAGTGCACTTGGACGAGAGGGCTGAGTTGGGATTGGACGCTAGACCGGACGCTGGCGTAGAGTCCGGTCACTTAGCCCTGAGAAGGTTGAGCACATGGTGGCGATCGGACTCAGCTGAGCAAATGCAACAGGACGCGCAGGGGGTGCGTCAGGTCGTGTTTGACGTACGTTGACGTAACCTTTGTGTGCAAGTGTAGAGAGGACTGGACGCACCGACGAGTCCAGTCACGCACGACAGGGCGCGTCTGGTCACCTGAAATCCTTACTGGTGCCTTTTTGTACTCGATCGGACGTTGTGGTTAGTCGGGTCGTTTCGAGAGTGAAAGTGCATCTAGCCTTTTAGTGGGTTTTGGATGATTGAATGACAACGTGATTAAAGGTCTAACCCGTTTGCTAAGTGTTGGACAGAAAATGGGTAATCTCACAGGTATTTGGTGAAAGCCAAAATGATGTGTCGTTGTATAAACAATCTAGTTCAAACATAAGACAACAATGCAAATAAAATTCATGCAAGACTTATTCATTGTGGGATTTCGATGAATCATATGAAACCAAGTACGTTGAGAAATAATTAAGTGAGACATGAGGGATTGCATGTGAAATGGTCTCGTAGTTGAAGCTTGCTACATTAAAAGACAACTATACAAATGAAAGAATGAATTATGAGCTTAATGGATGATTCAACACAAGGTGTGACTTGATGGCTTGAGGTGGTGAAGATAGCAAGGAAAGGCTTCGGGTTACCAAGTACACGTGAAGGGCAAGCGATGGCTTGGCGGCCGAAGAACTGTAACACCCCGGGTGTTATAGTTGCTAATTAACCTACCATGTCATCATAATGCATCACAAAGCATCCATGTTTAGGTCAACCCTGTTATGCATTAACTAAAATGAGTTTACATTTCTAGATTTGATGTGCTTCTCAGTGGTGTGATCCGAACCAAAAACCCTAATTTCGAATGGCACCGCAAATACTTAGTCCATGCCCCGCGTAATTTGAGGTGTGTGACTGTGTTACACACTAGTGTCAAGTGTAGGGTATGAGCTCAAGTACAACACATAAAATAAAGCTCCAAGTTTGAGTTTGAGTTGGAATCCAAAAACTTATCACGAGTTTTCCGATTCGAATTTAAATTCAAATTTAGGAAAATGTTAAAAGAGTTTCAAAAGCTAAATTGGTCAACCAAGAGTGGCTTTTGGTCAACCATGTCATGCTTGTCCAAATGATGCCCTTGGATGATGGTTTGATCATTAAGTAATCACCAATTAAGGTAGCAACAAATTTCAATTGAAAATTCCTCCGAAAACCCTAAATTCCAAAACCCTGTTTTACCCCTTTTTAAATAATTCAAAATCTAAAAAAAATTTGGGAAAAGTTTAAACCAAGTTTGTAGAACTTTTCAAGGGCTACAACTTTGGTGTTTTGAGTTTTCAAAGTTTTAGTGTAAAATGTGGAGCAATTTTGAAAATAAGCAAATTTCAGATTTGACCCCCTTTTGTCCCCGAACTCAAATTTCAAAATAGAAGCAGAACTTGAAAATGGTTTGAATAGCAAAGTTGTAGGTCTTGGCTAGATGTACAACTTTGGTGTTTGGAGTTTCTGAAGTTTCAATATAAAATCCAAAGTAATTTCTAAATTACCAAATTTCTAAAAAGTGTCCCCTTTTGAATTTAAACTCAAATTTCAAAATCCAGTTCGAATTTGAAAAAGTGTTCAATACAAAACTTGTAGAGCTTGAAATTCTGAAGATTTCATATCTTGGGAATTTTTCAAGTTGTTACATGAATTTGGGACTAATTTGTGAAAAACAGTTTGAATTGGAACAGTTTGGGGGAGAGCTACAATACTCCGGCGAATCAAGCTCGGGCAGCGCGCGGCATGGGTGCCGACGAGCCGCCGACGTCACGCTGGCCGCTTCCACGGTCTTCCAGTCTGCCACCGTGACCAATTGAATCGCCTCGCGCTCTCCAGCCTCTTCTCTATCTTCTCAGCTCCATATAAAGCCCACCACCACCACTGTCGCCGTCCTGTTTCGCCATTGCCATCGCCACCGTCTTCACCTCGCCGGCGAAATTCACCCTCTCTACTCCACCACAGCCCTCTCCATCTTGCCAATAGCTCCGCCATCATCTCGCGAACTGTTTGCGCCTCTCAGCGTAGCCGCTACTGCTCAGGATCGTCGGGGAGCCATCGTCTTCAACCTCGGGTCACCGTCGTCCGGGGTGAGCTCCGCCACTGTGGTCAGCTCGGTGCAACCCGAGCTAATGATTTCAACCTCACGTTGAAAGGTCTTGATGGCTAGAGGGGGGTGAATAGCCTTATAAAAATTTCTACAAAGACAAGCTAAACAAGTTTATCAATATAACAAATAGCGAGATGCGAGTTTTGCTTAGCCTACGGGGTGTTTTCAAGCCACCTATCCAATTCACAATTCTAGTATATTTGCACTCAACCGCACAAGTCAAACCGAGAAGGAAACTACAACTAGCAAGCTACACAAAGGAGCTACTCTAGCAAAGTAACTAAGAAATTAATACAAGAGAGAGTTAGAAGGGTATCACCGAGGGGCGAAGTATTGAGCCAACCAAACAATATGATCAAGAGACGAATTCCACAATATACAGCCACCGGGATCGATCAATCACAATAAGAATGATGACACAAAGATTTATCCCGAGGTTCACGTGCTTGCCGGCACGCTAGTCCCCGTTGTGTCCCTCTTCACCACGTGGTTCGGTGGCTAATCGGTCTCATACCGAGCCTCTCAAAAGGCGCCACGAGAACCTACCAAATGGCAAAAGGTTGCAATGACATGAGCAATTTACTAATGTTGCCTTTTGGCACTTCGCCGAGGTAGACACAAACCCCTCACAATCACCGGAGGTGGCCAAGAACAATCACCAACTCTTGCCAACGCCTCCAAGCTGCTCCAAGCCGTCTAGGTGGCGGCAACCACCAAGAGAAACAAGAATCCCGCAGCAAATCAACCACCAAGTGCCAACTAGATGCAATCTCACAATACAAATGCACTTGGATCACTCAATCTCACTTCGAATATGCAAAGAAGCAAGAGAGATGAGTGGGAGGGGAGTTGCTTAATTCAAAGTGCTCACAAGTATGTCAAATGTCCAAGAGTGGGAGCCTTGAGCCGGCCAACGAGTATTTATAGACGTACCCCTTCGAATATAGCCGTTAGAAACTTGAAACAACCGAAGTCGCGCTGACCGGACGCGGTGGTCGCGCGGACCGGACGCGCCGATCACGCAACGGCTCTTTTTCGAAACGCCGACCGGACGCGCTGGTCGCAACGACCGGACGCGCTGGTCACGACCGGACGCAGCGGTCCCGTGACTGACCGGACGCGCTGGTCAAGCCAGAGCAGCGCACAACGAAACAGTGACCGGACGCGCTGGTGAACCGACCGGACGCCACAGTGCCCGCGTCCGGTTGGAGTCCAGTAAGCTCCCTGAACGACCGGATGCGTCCGGTCGACTGTGACCGGACGCGCTGCGCGTCCAATCAACCAACTGAAAAACGCGCAGACGCTGAACACTGACCGGACGCGTCCGGTCAAACAGTGACCGCGTCCGGTCCAGCGTCCGGTCACCACTGTGACCTCCGTTCGCCTCCGTTTCTTTTTCCGACTTCCGGCGTAGTGGAAAATAGGCGTTTCAACTTCTCGAAAACGCCTGAATCCCGCCTCGCAAGCTCGGCGAGAGGGAGAGAGGACCCCCAAACCCTCTCTACCGCTCAAACTCCACCGCCTTCGCAAATGTGCTAACACCACCAAGTGATCATCACCATGTGCATGTGTGTTAGCATTTTCACAATCATTTTTCGAGGCGTTATTAGCTCTATCCAAATGCATATGATTATGAAATACACACCTATAGGCACTTAGGAGTTCAATAGCCGCGTCATCCCCCTCTTTATAGTACGGCTATCTATCCTATAATGTAACCATACCCACTAGGTGTCTTGGTTACTAAAACACAACCCTTAAGCATATACCTTTGCCTTGATCACGTAGGGTTGCGTCCAAATCCAAGTGTGGCCATCATGATCACCATGTCCATCTTGCCACCAACCTTGGAATGTACTAATCCTCATATGCTACATACAACTTAGGCATAGGATTAGTACTTAGGCATTGTCACTAATTACCAACATCAAACATAGGACTTTCACATGTTCCAGCATCCCAGTTAACTGTGCTTGCTCATGCACTTGCTGTTTTGTCCAGCGCACGGGGAGACACGCCGGAACCTCCCAGTTTTCGTCGGAGCGGAAGTCGCCATATCCGAGCCGTCGTGTCGCCTCTCGTGGTCAGCCATATCCAGTGCTCCTCCGCATCCACCAACTGCCCGTCTGAGCTCGTGGTGAGCCACTGGTGCTTCCCACCCCTTCAATTTGGTCATTTACACTTTGTATCGTCGGGTCGCCGGGCACCGCGGCCACCCATGCCGCCATGGTCGGGTGCGACTTCCTCCATGGCCTTTGCGGGGAAGTAGGGTCTTCATGGGAGTGCGGTAGATGGTGTAGATCATGATGCGCGTGGTAGGCTAGACAGAGCTACATCGTCGGGGCCGTGGCCATCGGCCGGCCGTCGTAACGCCATGGCCGGGTGCGGGAGAGAACGGAGGGGAGCGGGGAGGAAGAAGGCGAGCGCGCGGTGCAGCTGGGCTGGGCTGACTGCTGGGCCGATCGCGCGCGAGCAGGCCGCGCGGGTGCGGGCGAGCACAGGCGGGCGCGGTGTAACGGGCCGCTCGGTTGGGCCGAGCCAGGGAGAGAAGGGAAGGGAGTCGGCCCGAGTTGTTTTTCTTTTTCTTTTTCCAAAATGTGAATAGTACCGATAATTGTTTATTTCATTAAAAATTCTGTAGAGCTCCAAAAATCATAAAAAATTTTGTGTAAGCTTTTCAAGGTGTAAACTACCTAGGAAAAATATTACATGCTAAATTTGATTACTTTGTGCAGGATATTTAATTAGTTCCATTAAATATTAAATGTAACTTCCATGAATTTTAATAATTAAATTATTAATCCAAAAATCATAAAATTTATTTTGACACTGTTTTAGGTCATGATTAATCCATAGAAAAATTTTAAGCTTGTTTAGATGAAGTATGATCGAATATTAATTATGCCCTAATTAAGTAAATATTAAATAAATGTTAAAATGATAACTTTAAGTGTTGTGTGCCCTTTTGATTGAGTGATGACCTTGGGTCACTAATCTTTGGTGATCTTTGGCACCTTAATTTCATGAGCTCGTTAGAAGCATGTTTAGTAAGAAACCTTAGTACCACTTAAATAATCGCTATTAGTTAGTAGGTTTTATTGTTTTGTGACTATATCGCGAAGGAAAGTTGTACTCAAGTCGTAAACTGTGGCATATCATCATCAAGCATCATGTTTATCATCGAGCATCATGTTGAAGCATGTTATATACTCGTGTAGTTCCCGCTTTCGAAGAAGTTGAAGTTGCCGAGCAAGCCTCCGGAGAAGAGTTGTCGTCGGTGGGTTCTGGACCGGAAGTCGGAGTCCTCGAGTCCGAGTCAGTCGTCGCGTCAGAGCAAGGCAAGCCCCGGTGCATTTAAACCATACCTTGAGATTTACAAATCGTTATTATTATTACTATGGTTACTGCATTAAGTAATTAGGAGTTGAGTGATAACCCAATTGATGCATTATCATCCTTGATTATTGCGATATCACCCTTGATAACTGTTTTACTGAAAATACATAGTATGCTTCGCTATGCTTATGAGTTAAGCTTTTTAAATGAATGTTTACTCGGCCATGACGGCATACTTAATGAATATTGAATATGAGAATGAACTTGTAAGATCGGACGGGTGGTTTGGCCACTGCTAACTTGCATTAGGAGAGGAGTCTCAATGTATTATTTCCGCCTTATCAGTTAAGGACCGTACGTTGTTGGCCCTCGCGTCATGGAGTTTTTATTAGTACTAGCCATGTACCCATGTCGGGTAAAGCCTTACTTCGACTAGTCCATTACGAGAACGTCTAACCTCGCACTGGGAGTGGAGAGATGGCGAGAGTAGCGTGTACCCTCGGGGCTAGAATTGGGCCGGGTTCGAGGAGTACTGTGCTCTCGGATAGCGATGGACACGTTCTGATTTTGGGTTATTCGGGTAAGAGTTGATATATACAAGATTCGGTTCTACATATGTCGTGTGGTTAGGAATCCCCAGCTGGGTAAATGAAGCGGTTCGAATCGTCGTTGCTCTACGAGAAAGGAGTCTTGGCCGTGCACCAACATCGTAGTTAAGAACTGGAATTGAAAGAAAGAATGAGAAAGGTCTTGATGATAATTACTTTGATGTAGATTAGGATCATCTAGAGTTGGTTAATGAACCATCAATGGTAAAAGTAAAATATTGAAGGTAAGGACTTACTTTAGTAAGCTTTTCTGTAAAAGAAAATTTGATTCTGGAATACATGTACCTTGATTCCCTAAAGCTAGTATGCCCTTGGGATCTTTTTCTTAGTCGGGTAAGTCTTGTTGAGTACTCTCGTACTAATGGTTTGTTGAACCCCTTGTTGCAGGTGCGATTCATGAACAAGTTTGCTTTGAGCCTTGTTGCATGACCGTTATGGCTGAAGAAAGTGACGACGAGTAGACTGTGTGGCCTCTAGGCAAGGCACTTCGTTTGTGTGCTTATAATAAAGTTACTACTGATACTTCTCTACTACTAGTTTGTAATAATGCTACATAAGGTTTGAGGTTTGGAAACTGTGGTTTGTAAACTTAAGTTATTGTAAGGCTTCCGCTACTTTACTCTGATGGTATTTTGAATAAACTGTTGTAATATTGTAATACTCCTGTGATTGGATCCTGTTCGGAGGAAAGCATGTCTTTTAAGTTATGAGGAACATAAGTACGGCTGTTAGAGGTCATTATGACAATGACAGGTACATGTGGGCCATCATAATTAGGAGGTTCTATGACAAGAACCTAGCTATGGTGAAGAAGAAAGTACTTGCATTTAGTTGAAGTACTAATCAAGCCATATTGATCATATTGAGGTGAAGGATTAAATCTATATTGGATAAATTATTGGAAGTGACCTGATACATTTGAAGTAAATTCGCATCTATTGAATGGAATCAAGTCATATGCTCAAGAAAAAAAATCAAAGTTGACATGTTGACTCCTTTACTTGATAAAGATTGAGAGCTATGGCATTTGGATTTGAAGAAAAACACTCAAGAGGTTTAAATTTCATTTTCATTTGATCTTGAGTAAATAGGTATGCCGTACTATTAAGAGGGATCCATCATGTTGATAGATGATTATTCATAAGTGCTCAAGCCAACCCATGTAAGGTTTGAGTGAGAGAGATACACAAGAGCTAACTTTCCTTTCTGTGACCCAGCAGATCGGACATGTCCGGTATGAGCATGGTCATAGTGACATCTTCTGTGTTCTCAAGTTTGGTTCGTTGGAAGTTCCGACATGTGTTGGGAGTTTTGAGGGTCGGGAGTTCCGACGCCTTGCGCGCTTTAACTCTCTAACTTTGGCACGGTGCATGTGTCCGGTATGCACGTCCTGAGCCCAACGGCTAGTTTTTCAAAGGGGCTATAAATACCACCAAGCCTTCACCTTTGGAGGCTGCTAATTCTGCTAATATCCATACACGTTTTTTAGCCTTGAGAACACTCTCCAACTCTCTCTTAGTGAGTGATTGATTCCTATTGCCAAATCTAACTTGTGGGTTGAGAGAAATTCAAAATTGAGAGCAAGCCACCACTTGAGCACTTGTGCATATTGTCGATCTCGTGATTTGCATTTGTTACTCTTGGACTCTTCAGTCCTAGATGGCTAGGCGTCACCGGAGAGCACCTAAGAGATTGTGGTGTGCCTCAGAAAGTTTGTAACGGTCGATTCCACCGCCGCAAGGGAAGGAATCAACTAATGGAAGGAGGAAAAGGAGTTGGAAAAGACTCCGGCTAGAGTGACCTTCGTGTGTCCTCTAGAGCTGACCTTCGCTGGGTCACTTGCAACCCCCTCAACGGAGAGTAGGACTCGATGAAGTCTGAACTTTGATAAAACAAATATTGTGTCTCAATTCTCTCATTTGATATTTGTGATCCACTTGGGTTGTGCTAGCTCGTGTGCAGGTGTATCTTGTGAAATACAACTCTTAGTAGGTCCCTACAACTTGGAGAAAAAGTTTAGAATCAAAGGCAGCAAGTTTGGAGCTTGGTGTGCTGAGCTCGTGCATCTCGGACATGTCCGGGTGCCTACCGGACACGTCTGATATTTATCACCTGCGCTAAATTGAGTTGTTCTTCGCCCTAATCTCTGTGTTGTAGGGTCGTGGCTCTTATATTTATTTAGTATTTGTTATATACTCTGTGGTTAGCTCATGAGGGGTCACTTTATTCTGTTTTGGAGCTTCCCACTCTAATCATTTTCGCATTTGAAGGTGTTATTTTTAGAAACGCCTATTCACCCCCCTCTAGGTGGCATCCTAGGTCCTTTCAGAGAGGCGTGTCCGGTCATCACTTAACTACCGCGAGCAATCAACTGGTGACCGATGAATGGGCGAGGTTCAAAGGGGCGCCATGTGGGCGCCATCCGTGGACCAGATGCAGCCGACTGAACGCTGGGTTGCGTCCGGTTAGGCGAGTCCTGGTTAGCACCCGATTGAGGAACATATCTATTTCCTTGGGGCGCCTATTTAAGGCTCTTGGCCGGCTTGGGGCTCATAGTCTTGGCACTTTGACATACTTGACATCCTTGTGAGCCTAAACAAACACCTCTCACTCATCTTCATCATTGATTCATCATCATAGTGAGATTGTGAGTGATTCCTAGTGCATTTGCTTGATTGATTGCATCTAATGGCACTTGAGGATCGTTGTGGCTGCGGATTTCTTGTTACTCTTGGTGTTTGCCGACACCTAGATGGCTTGGAGCAGTAGAGGAGCATTGGCACGAGTTGGTGATTATTCGTGGCCATCTCCCGGTGATTTGTGAGGGGTCTTGTACCATCTCCGGCGAAGAGCCAAAAGGTAACTCTAGTAAATTACTCGTGTCATTGAGTTACCTCATTTATGAGTATGTTCTTGTGGTGCTAAATGTTGGCTAGGTGTGTGATACCTATTAGCTGCGCGAACCACCAAGTGTTGGTCGACACAATGAGGACTAGCGTGCCAACAAGCACGTGAACCTCGGGAGAAAAATTTGTTGTCTCTTGTGCATTGGATTTCTCCCGGTGATTGACTTGGTATTCAAATTTTGATTGATTCATTTCTCTTGCTACGGTGGTATAATCCTCCTACATACTCTCTTGTATTTACTTTGTATACTTTTTTGTCTAGTCAAGCTCTTTAGTGTAGTTAGTCTTTAAGAGCTTGTTAGTTTGGTTAGTGTGGCTCTTTAGTCAGTCTTTGAGAGCTCACTAGCTTAGAAAGTAGTGACATAGCCTTTGTGTAAAACCTAGAGATCATAGTAACTAGAATTGTTGGAATAGGTGGCTTGCAACCCTTGTAGAGCTAGTGCAAAATTATATTTCGCCATTTAGGTTATTAACAACTTGTTCTAGTGTTTTTGTAGAGAATTTTTATAGGCTATTCACCCCCTCTAGCCATTTAGAACATTTCAGCCCACCATACCATAGATGAGGTGACGGCACCATATCAACCCAAGCAACCAAACAAAACTTTACCTAATGCAGGCTTAGCTACTACAACAACCAAACAAGTGAGTCTTACATTAGGCAAGCCAGGTTTAATCTAACCTGACTTATTTCCTAGCCAGGCTTAGGTTGGAGAAGTGAACCAAACACACCCTATATGATTGTAACTTGATTTCGAACAACTCACGTCTAGTGATAATACATAGTCTAATCTCAAGATGTTTTCGGCTCCATTGTAACGCACATGCACGTTTACTAGTATAGAAATAAATACAGGTATGCTGCTTTTTAGAGTTACTGTGGATATTGTACGTGCTACTAGTAAAACATACTCCCTTCGTCCAGAAAAAATATAATTCTCGCTTTTGGAAGAGTCAAACAATTTAAACTTTAACTAAATTTATATAAAAGAACTATTATTATTCATGAATAAAATGAGTACGTTAGATTAGTTATTGATTATATTTTTATAATAAATTTTGTTTAAATATATAAATATTAAAATTATTTACTATAAGCTTAATCAAACTTGAGATGTGTTAACCGGCACGTATCCCGCTTATTTTACGGGAGGGAGGGAGTACTCCGCGGTAGGACAGTAACTCTTTCGGGATGTGTTTAGTTGCTTCTGTAATTTTTTTTAAAATGCTCCTGTAAAATTTTTGGAAGCACAGTAACTCTTTCGTTTGTATTTGGCAATTAATGTCCAATCATGGACTAATTAGGTTCTAAAGATTCGTCTCGTGATTTACTATCAAACTGTGTAATTAGTTATTTTTTATCTATATTTAATACTTTATACATGTGTTCAAAGATTCGATGTGATGAGAAATCTTATAAAATTTTTGGAATTTTGGAGGAACTGAACAGAGCCATAGTGAAAAAGCTAGTGGTAGATTGATGAAAAATGTTGGAGAGAGGGACACTCTTTTAAAACCTTTGGTCCTGTTCGGCAGGCTGTTTTTTTTTTTTTTGCTTATAAGCCGGCTGTGGCTGATTCGCTGTGAGAGAAAAACACTGTTCCACGGCTGATAAGCCGTGCTGATAAGCTCAGCCGAACAGGGAGTCTATGTTGCACGCATCCAGGGGCAAGAGCAGTAGAGAGAGACGAGGCCACAGAGCAAGCAAGGAGAGAGAGAGGAAGGAGGCCGAGGGAGCGTGTGAGTTGGGAGAGAGGCACAAGGCAGGCAAGGGCACGCGGTGCTCCTGCTGGCCCCCACCTCCTCCCTGTTCCTCTCGCACGCCCAGGCCCGTCCCCTCCCCATCGGACACACCGAGCCAAGAATTCCTCCACGCCATACCTTCGCCCGGCTAGATTATGTGGGATTAGGTAGATGAGGGCGGCGCTGTTCGGTGCCCAGCGGAACGGGGCTGCGGACCTCGTCGGAGGCGGGAAGACGCTGTACTGGCCGCAGGAGAAGGCGAAGGCGAAGGCGCTGTTGGAGCCGAGGTCCGTGCTGGATTGCACGCGGAGCCCCAGCCCCAACAACTCGACATCTACGCTGTCATCGTCCCTGGGAGGCGGCCCTGCGGACTCGACCGGCGTGGCGGTGGTTTCGGACAGCAGCGCCGCCGCTGCCGAAGCCACCAAATGGGGAGCCCCCGGCCAGCACGGCGGCGGCGGCGGCGGCGGCGGCGGGAAGGAGGACTGGGCTGGCGGTTGTGAGCTGCCGCCGATTCCCACCGGCCTCGACATGGGGGTCGCCGGCGGCGGCGAGAGCTGGGACACCATGCTCGGCAACGCCGCTGCGCCGGGGCAGGACCAGACGTTCTTGAACTGGATCATTGGGGCCGCCGGTGACCTGGATCAGCCAGGGCCGCCGCTCCCCGTGCACCAGCAGCCGCTCCTTGACAATGTGGGCTTCGGGTTCCCGGCGGCGGACCCCCTGGGTTTCACGCTCGATCCCCACCTCGGCGGCGTTGCCTCGGACATGTCGTCCCCTGGTGCGGTGTCGCACGCTACCAACAGCGGCGGCGGTGGCAACAAGGCGTCCTCGGCCTTCGGCCTCTTCTCGCTGGAGTTTGCTTCCCTCCAGCCGCCGCCGCCGCCTCCGGTGCTGTTCCACGAAGGTATCGACAGAAAGCCCCCTCTTCTTGGTGCGCAGCCGCCCGGCCTCCACCAGTACCAGCACCAGCCGACCCCCGCCACAACCTTCTTCATGCCCATCCCTTCCTTCCCCGACCACAATCAGCAGTCGCCACTCGTCCAACCACCGCCCAAACGTCATCAATCCATAGGTGATGACCTCTATCTCGCCCGAAACCGGCTTCTGCCGCTGGCGGCGGGGCAAGGTCCCTTTCCACCACTAAATGGCCCTGCTCCATTCCAGCTCCAGCCTTCGCCACCACCTCCCCACGGGGCGATGAAGACGACGGCTGCGGTGGCGGCGCAGCAGCAGTTGCTGGACGAGCTGGCGGCGGCGGCAAAGGCCGCCGAAGCTGGCAATTCCATTGGCGCGCGAGAGATATTGGCGCGGCTCAATCACCAGCTTCCCCCGCTCGGGAAGCCGTTCCTCCGCTCCGCCTCCTACCTCAAGGAGGCCCTCCTCGCGCTCGCCGAAGGCCACCACGGCGGCTGCCACCTCACATCACCACTCGACGTTGCCCTCAAGCTCGCGGCGTACAAGACTTTCTCTGACCACTCGCCCGTGCTCCAGTTCACCAACTTCACCGCAACGCAGGCGCTTCTTGACGAAATTGTCGGCAGCACATCGTCCTGCATCCATGTCATCGATTTTGATCTTGGTGTTGGAGGTCAGTGGGCTTCGTTCTTGCAGGAGCTTGCACACCGCCGTGGCGCAGGTGGTGCAGCTCTGCCGTTCGTCAAGCTCACTGCCTTTGTATCGGCTGCTTCCCACCATCCACTGGAGCTGCGTCTTGCGCGTGACAACATTGCACAGTTTGCTGCCGACCTTGGAATTCCCTTTGAGTTCAGTGCTATCAGTGCTGATATGATCAACCCTGCAGAGCTCATTTCTGCCAGTGGTGATGAAGTTGTAGCTGTTGTCCTCCCAGCTGGTTGCTCTGCTCGTGCACCACCACTGCCGGCGATCCTTCGGTTGGTGAAACAGCTGGCTCCAAAGATTGTGATAGCCATAGACCATGGCGCTGATCGTGCTGATCTTCCGTTCTCACAGCACTTCTTGAATTGCTTTCAGTCTTGCATGTTCCTCCTTGATTCGCTTGATGCTACTGGCATTGATGCTGATTCTGCTGGCAAGATTGAGAGGTTCCTGATTCAGCCAAGAATTGAGGATTCGGTGCTTGGGCGGGGCAAGGTGGACAAGCCAATTGCATGGCGAAGTGCATTTGCAGCTGCTGGGTTCGCGCCTGTTCCGCCCAGCAATTTGGCGGAGGCACAGGCCGACTGCCTCCTGAAGCGGGTGCAGGTCCGCGGTTTCCATGTGGAGAAATGTGGGGTCGGGCTCACACTATACTGGCAGCGTGGCGAGCTTGTCACTGTATCAGCATGGCGGTGCTGATCAGCTCAGCAATCAACGCCTTTGCGCACCAATATTTCACCACCTTGCTGGCTTCTTCAACTCCAGTAATTTGTATTTTGTCTTGCAATTTAAGTGTTGCAAAGGAAACTAATGTATTGATGTTGAACCCTTCGTGTTGAGGCCGCGTTCTTTTGCCATGCAAGCCCCAAAAATTTCCTCTTCCACCCATCACATCAAATCTTTAAACACATGTATTAAATATTAAATGTAGGTAAAAAAACAAACTAATTACATAGTTTGTCTGTAAAGTTCGAGACGAATCTTTTGAGTCTAATTAATCCATGATTGGACAAATTTTACCAAATAACAACGAAAAGTGCTACAGTAACTTTTCACCCCAACTCACCCCATCTAAACACACCCTGATTATCTTTGCAACTTATTAGCTAGAACTAGTGGATTTTTAGCGATGTTGGTGTCAATGTCTCTAGGGTAATGATGTTGCTCTAGTTTTTTACCCTGCTTGCTCTCGGGTCACTAGACATCTCATGTCATCTGAAACACTGCTTGTGTGCAGAGGGTATAATTAACCTATCAAATGTTTGTGGTACAGTATTAATATGTGTTTCGTGTTTCTTTATATCAGTTCTTGTTCTTAGGGCCGGTTTAGTTGCCAAAAATTTGGCAAAATGGTACTGTAGCCACTTTCATTGTTATTTGGTAATTAGTGTCCAATCATGGTCTAATTAGGCTTAAAAGATTCGTCTCGTCTATTTCGTTTAAACTGTGTAATTAGTTTTATTTTTTATCTATATTTAATGCTTCACGTATGTGTTCAAAGATTCGATGTGACGGAGAATCTGAAAATTTTTGCAAAATTTCCTGAGAACTAAACAGGCCCTTACGGTATTTTTGTTGTGCGGTTCAATTGTTATGGATCAAACTTTAATATGTCCTGTTATCTGCAATTCGCTTCAGATTGCTGATGCCATCCATCATCATACTACCAAAATTTGGGTCTGACTTTCATTAGACTCGAGCATTCAAAATTAGTATTGTTACGGACAATTATTTCAAAAGGTTAGCGTGCTGGTCGTGCTTAGAGTTTGAACCAGCTGTGTTGGAAATAGTAGAACTAAAGTTGTTTCAAGAAGATAATTAGAGATTGTTTAGAAGTTTACTGATTCACATAGTGCATCTCTATTTGAGCTGTACTCGTAATGGTCCATTCCTAATGTGGAATTAAGTGGGTTTATTTGAGCATAGGGTATGGGTTCCGTGTTGAAACTATCTTGGAATTTAGTTCGATATATGTTTTTTTAGTAAGCTAGTCACAAATGGTAAATATGGTATTAAAGATGTTCCTTACACTAGGAAACACACCAACAAAATGAAGCATCTGCAAGGATGTAAATTGCTGCTTGTTTTGTTGACGTGCTAACCCATTCACACTTGACAGACCATTCTGTTATATTTCCACAATACACTTGATGCCAATAGCGCATGGCAATCACATAGGTACATGCATTTTGTTCATGGGCTAAGCTTATTAGGAATAGGATTAACTTGTATAATGCGTAGCAAGGTTTCCTCAGTGGTGTGCTTGAGCCAGCTTTCTTTTTCAAACTGTGGGTCAGCTTGTTGGCGCCTTTGCGACTCTTGGCATTTCTTCTTTGCCACGCAGATTTGGGGTTGTGAAATGTGTTGATTGCTCTTGAACCGAATCGCACATATATGTAGTACAAGTTTTTTAAATTCATCATGTGATAATTTTGGCCGGGCAGTCCTGTTCGTTTCGCTGAAATTTGACTTATGTTATTTATTGTGAGAGTTATTTATTGTGAGAAAAAAACATTGATCGTTCGCTGAAGAGCGCTGCTGAGATCTTTCTCCCTCCCTCTGTTTAATTCTCATCTGATTGCATGATATACTACTCTGTATCCGTACTATCAATCCATCATGTGATATGTCCTACCTCTGACTTGAAAATTTTAAAACTGTTTTATTTTACCTGCTACTGGTCGATTAGAAAAAAAAAGGGGTTCTGAAAGACCCGGACAAGAAAACCGGCAGGATTATTTCTAGGGCCAGTTGCTCATCGCTCACATGGCTGTGTCCCCTCCTTGGCTCTTCCCCCCTCCCGTTTCAGTTTCACATTCTTGCCTACATGATCACCTGCCCCTGCATCACCTTGCCTTCCGCCCACTTACCGTATAAAAAGCTTGTCATCTGTACTGATTGTAGTACTAAGCTGAGTGAAGATGGTTTTTCTCGAACAAATCTAGGATTTCAAAGCTTTGGAAACTACTACTCCAGGTGTGACAGCGGAGTACATGGCCAGCTTACATTTTTCTTCTCCATGGCAGGACCTTTGCACTGAAGAAAGTCCACGGCTTTCATGAGTGGGTCCTGAGGTCGAAATGCATGGTTTTTCTTTTCATTGCATAGAAAAAAGCATTTCAAAGAAATCAACATAGAATGAACTTTACATTTGAATAGAGAAAATCTTTGAAATGCAATGCTAAAAGAGAGAGAAAAATAAATGCCATGAGAGTCATACAACTTTAATTTGGACCTGTTGGTCTAGCTCCTTCCCGCTGCGGCTCCGGCTCTTGTTTCATGCTCCACAAGCTGAGGAGCTAGAGGAGCAAAACTCTTGGCTTGGCCATAGTAGCTTGAGATCGTGGTCTATATGGATCCATGTATATTACTCCGTATTAGAGGTTTGTTTGGTAGAGCTTCATCTTCAATAAAAATAGTTGTAGCTGCTTCTTTGAAGAAACAGTATTCTCTGGCTTCAACTTCAGTAGTTAGAAAAATGTCTGGTAAAACGACACCCCAAACAACTCCACCTCTATGTTGAAAAGCATGAACCATAATATCCTTTCCCTTTTTCCTTTTTGTTACTTTTTTTTTCATTTTCTTCTAATTTTTCCTCTATTATCTCTTTTTCCTTTATATTCTCTCTCCTCCTTATCCTGACTCCCACTGCACGCTAACTCGGCTCGCGTGGATCTCGTTTGTGTCTCGCGTTCTTCGCCACGCCTGCGCCATCTCCGTCTCTATCGCGCCTGAGCCCTGTCCTCCACGCCCGTGTCGAAGCCCTCTCTACCGCGCCTGCGCCATCTTTGTCATGCCCTCTCCGACACACCATCCCGTCACCTTCATCACACGCTCTCTTGTCACCCACAACATGCCGAAGCAGCTATCCAAGAAGAAGCCGGTAGACAGGGCCACAGGGGCAGCAGTGTTAACTCACATGCGTCTGCCAAGGGAGCGGGAGGAATCTGGTATTTTCAGCTCCGGTTGCGCCCTCCACCTCTCATAGATGTTCCATGTGATTTCCTTTTTTTATTTACTATTGTGAAATCCAATTGTGATGTTAATTGAATTCTACGCTACTACTCCATACATCCCAAAATATAAGGCATGAATATATTTTAAAATTCAAAGTTTATAATATAAAAACGGTAACATTGGATTTGCATTAAAAATACTTTCGAAAGTAGCCATCTAAGTATGATCTTGAAGACTATACCAAGGTAAATCACACATTTTTGCAAATGAATCTTTTCATACATTTTGATTGTTATTACAGTCCAGATAGGATTAAGTTAGTAGTTTTTAGCCGCACCCGCCAACCTTGCAAAGTTGGAAGCATTGCTCCGCGTGTCGGCACGGCAATCACCGCCTTCCCATGATCCCATCCGCCGCAGAATCCCACCCGCACGCTGGCCGCTCCCCGTTGTCGTCCGGACCGGACTCTGGACTCCGGTGCACCGTGCACGTACCACGAGTCCAAGCTGGCTGTCAGCCGCGTCTCTCCGCACCCGCCGCTCCAGCATCCCCCATGGCCCGTGCTGCCGCCTGCCGCCCTTCCACGGCTACTGCTCGTTCTATCGATCGGGACAGTGCAGAGCCCGGCGGGTTATCGCCGACCGCCACAAAAATGGCGGAAGTGCGGAACACGCGAGCGATTTTTCCGGAGAACAAGAGGCGACGCAGAAAACGGTGTTGCGCTGCACGAGCACGAATCCTGATCGCGCGCGCAGAGACGAGTTCCGATATGGGGCGGCAGCGCGACGAGGGATTAGTTGAGGGTTCGCTATGCATGGGAATTGGGATGGGACGGCCGCCGGGCGGGGCCTGATGAACTGTCAAAGTCCTAGTATAGTGCCAATCAGATCAGATCGCAAGAGATGGATCTGCTGGTAGGATACGGCAGCTCGGCAAGCACACGGATGATGCACGAGCAGAGTTTTTCCTCTCTTGGCCTTGTTTAGATATCTAAATTCACCCTTAAATTCCACTATGTAAAAAGAAGATTCTCCATCACATCAAAATGTCGGCATATATATGGAGTACTAAATGTAGATGAAATCAAAAACTAATTGCATAGTTTTGTTGTACTTTGCGAGACGAATATTTTAAACCTAATTAATCAATATTTAGACAATTATTACCAAATAAAAACAAAATTGCTACAGTGTGACGAAACATTTACTGTGTAAAATTTGGATCCCAAATTTGGGATCTAAACCCTTTTCGTTTGGACCGGACGTGAAAATCGAGAGTGTGCGGTAGGCGGAAAGATCTTTCCGGCTGGCCCGGACCAGAAGGCTCCCGTCCACCAGTATCGGGCCTGCTCGCCTTTAAAATCGTACCAGAAGTGGCCCACTTACATTTACATTTAGGAAGCCCTTTTCGCTCCTCTGTCTCTCTCTCCGCCTTTTCTCAGCAGTAAGTACTGTACATCATCGCTGTAGGAAACAAAGAAATAGTACTCCTCCAGTCCTCCTAGATCAGTCAGCACCGTAGGAAACAAAGGACACATGATAGCGAGGGACGTTCATCATCCAGTACGTACACTGTATACTGTACAGCGCACTGTACGAGGCCACATGTGCGACGGTTCAGCGATCGCGCGTGCTGGCTGCTGGCAGCACGGCCAGCGCAAAAGACACGTTCCCAGCGCAAAAACGCCGTACGCTGTCCGTGCCCGGACAGCCGATGTGGCGAGCCCATAAAATTACTGCACTTTTTTTTGAAACGATAAAACTACTGCACTGAATTTGCTATAATGACTGCATTACCCTTTCCTCGTGGCCTGGTCGACATTTGTTTTCTTTTCGGATTTTTTCAAGCCCCAAGCCAAATACTCCGTACGGAGTACTACTCCTACTCCACAGTGGCTGTGTTTAGTTGTGAAATTTGAAGTGTCAAAATTCACTGTAGCATTTTGTTTGTATTTGGTAATAATTGTCTAATCGTTGACTAATTAGGCTCAAAACGTTCGTCTTGCAAAGTACAACCAAACTGTGCAATTAGTTTTTGATTTTATCCACATTTAGTACTCCATACATGTATCGCAAGTTTGATATGACGGGAATCTTTTTTTGCATAGTGCACTTTTTGACTGAACTAAACACAGCCAGTACCCTGTGTCGATGAAACATTGCAAAGACTGGTTATCTTGATCGTTGCTGTTCCTGCTCCCCTGCAGGGGCTGGGTGCTGGGACTTGGGACTGGACTGTACAGTGAACTGCAGCCTGCAGGGGAGGCCGGAAATGCGGGAGTGGATGCAGATGCAGCCATGGAGGGGAACGCTACGCTCCGGCAAATCCGGCTGCCCGTTGGGACCACTAGGCAAAAGGAGAGGGAAGCAACCTTGGCAAACTCACCTCACCTTTTCATCATTTATTGCCAAAAGGTTTAGGGGGGCGTCATCATCCATAAATGGGAAAGAAACAGTCCAATGATGGCTTCTTTGAAAACTTTTGTTTCCGCAAGATAATTCCCCCGGACCCGGTGAAAATGGGAAATCTTGGGAAGAAACCAAACCACTGCGGTGTTCGATGCAGGCAGCACCTTCATCCGTGTTTTCGGCGGGGACATTTTGGGCACACCGGCCCAAATGTTGTACAGTACCAAACTAGCATTGGTCCCAACTGGGACGGCCACGCGTGGAATCGGCCTGGCTTGGGTTTGTACGTTTGTCTGTTAATGTTTTCCTATGATTTCATCAGTTGGGCTTTGATGATAGTACTAAGAGCCTAAGTAAACAGTAAAATCATTCAAAGTTTACTGTGGTGATGAAATTGGAGCAGGCCGCGTTTTGGCACGGATAAGCAATCGCCCATCCATCCTGCCTCTGCCTTCAGGGGCATTTTGGTAAGAGGGGGTGGCAGCAGCAGCACCAATGATAGGTGCCTGTATTTGTTTGGGACCAATGGCTTTAATACCCTCTTTGGATCCCTCCGGTTTATAGAAATCAGGTTTTTGAAAATCAGGTGAGATTCAGACATTCAGATAGGCTAGTTTTTGTTCAGTTTCTTGTGTCAGTTTTTACCACATTCATAAAAACCAAGAAGCTATTGGTACCCAGCTTTTGTCAGTTTCTGGTGACCCTGTGAGCAATAAATGAAGCCAGATTCTTAAAAACTGGGATCCAAACAACCCCACTAGTTTTTGCTCAGAATACAGATTTTAGAATCTGGAGGCAAAAACTTGTCTTTAATGGGGTTTTTAAGACTACTCCGCTCTACAATTTTCAGCTCTGCTTCACATTTTTTAGCTAAACAGTTTTAGCTCTACGCACTCTGTTCGAGGAAAAATACCTAAAGAGATGATTCACAGACTCTAGTTTTTCGTGGAGCTACTCTATGGTGGAGTATGTGGAGCAGAGTTCGTGGAGTAGTCCTAAACATACCCTAAAAATCTAAAACTATTCTTTCTTTCTCCCACTAATCCCTTTCTTCCATTCTTTCAGAGTCTCAGGTTATTATTACTATTTCCTTTTGGACCTGCAACTGCAAGTCCAGCCGGGCCCTGGTCTCGAGTCCAGCCCACTACTAGTCACAGTCAGTCTGGTCATTGTTCAAATGATTGTAAAAAGTGAGCAAGGCCACTGGCGGGGCTAGAGAAAAATGGCACGGGATTCTCTGCCGCTGCAGCTCGAACGGTGCCACCGTGCCAGGCCGCTGGGTTTAAAAAATGTTCCAGCCCAGCCTCCGATCCAGCGTGACTGGCCTGCCCAAGGCCTCGTTTAGTTGGCCAAAAAGACCCTAAATATTTTACACAGTATCCATCACATCGAATCTTTAGACACATGTATGAAGCATTAAATATAGATAAATGCGAACACAAGGTTGACAAATACCTTTGTGTGTTCGTTTTGTGATGAGTGATTGTCAATGTGATCCACGAAGTAGGTTGAGTGGTGACTAACCCTACCATGACCAAAACTATGTGTGCATGTCTCTTGGCTCGTGATGTGCAGGTGTGGAGCACGGAGGCGGTAGTCGACGGCGAGGTGAAGGTCAAGGAGGACGTGCCGTGCCGATGGACTGGGAGTGGTGAAGGGCGGACGTGAGGCTTGGACCGAGGGACCAAGAGGCCGGGTGACTAGCCGCGGTGACGGACACTTGGGACATCGACGAGTGCAAGTGTACATGCTGATGAAGACGGCATCGGCCAAGTCAAGATAAAGACGATGGCGTCGTGGCACTTGGCGGGAGGCCGGTGGGCCAAGTCAAGGAGGAAGGCGAAGGCGTCATGCTTGGCGGGAGGTCGGACACGCGTCGACATCGGGGGTTTGGTGGTTTCGTCTTCAAAACCATCGGCGGGGGACGCGTATGGAGTACGCTACTCGCGAGCGGTTTGGTGGTTTAGGCCTCAAAACCATCGGTGACGGGTTTACTGGTTTGGGCCTCAAAACCCGGGCGGAGGTTCCGAGGAGGAACGGACGGCACGTTGCGACATCGGGGAGTTCACGTTGATGCGAAGCTACCAGTGAGGAGGCGCAGTGGCCGTCGGATGAAGATGACACTGGGTTGGACCTTTACGCCCTTGGGCTAAATGGTTTGGCTCATTTGTATCTAGAGGCATTTAGGGGAATGTAAAATAGCCCTGTTAAATAGAAGATGGCAGCCTCCTTGCCTCCTCACCTCTCCCACCTCCTCTATTTGCATTTTCCTTCATCCTTGTTAGGGTTTTCCCTCCCCTTAGGTGCTTGTGAGAGAGAGGTCCACAATTTGAGAGAATTGTGTAAGAACTCAAGAGAATGCTACGGGAATGTTGGCCTTAACCACCTCGTATCCTCCGGGATTCGTTTTATGAAGATTGTGCCTTGTGTTTATCTTGTTCTTCACGAGTTCGTCTTTGCTCCTTTTCTTTGGAGGATTGATTCTTCGTTTCTAGACCATTTTGGTTCGTTCTTGTTGCCTTGATTTGAGCTATGACGTGAGTCGAGCCTTTCCACCGAAGGAAATCAACCAATTCCTCACGAGCTCGCAGATCGGGCGATTTCTTGGTCTAGGTCTCAAGAGCCGGTGTTTTTTCGTTTTTCTTCGATTTCTCGTGATAGGCTTGAAATTGGGTGTTGATGTCTTGAAGATATCTTCTCAACACTCCCAAGAACCTACCTGCAAAGTTTCAAGTCAATCCGAGTTGTTTTGATCGAGTTTTGACCCGTTCTTCCTTGGTTCGTGCTGCTGTTTCTGGACAGCGCGGAGCCTCCGCGAAAAATGCGGAACCTCCGGGCCGCGAAGCCTCCGGACGAAAACGTGGAACCTCCGGGGAAAAACGGGGAACCTCCGGGACCTGCTGCTGAATTTATGTGTTTGGACTTTTCGAGTGCTCGTTTTGAGATCCGTATTTTGCATTGATTTTCTAGCATCTCAAGAATCTTTTTCTAAGTATTATTGTCACCGGTTGGCATGGGTACTTTGGTTTGAGAACTCGCTTCCTCTCCATAGAAGTTGAGTATCTCTTTTTTGTCCCTCGGTTTAGTTCTTGTTTGTGGTGTCCCGCTGTGTTTCTAGGGAACATCCACCCACTAGTTGGGTTATAGACATCATGGTGTGTTGTTCGCGCTTTTGGTGGTGATTTTGGGATAGTAGCCAATTATTCTCGAAAGAAATTTTCGGCTCCCATTCACCCCCCCTCTGGTCGCCGTTTTCGGTCCTTCAATAAAAAAAATAACTAATTGTACAATTTATCTGTAAATGTCAAAACGAATCTTTTGAGCCTAGTTAGTCTATAGTTGGAAAAAAATTTTACCAAATAACAACGAAAAGTGCTACAGGAATTTTTCTAAAAAAATTTAGGATCTAATCAAGGCCTAAGATGGAACGGCACCATGTAAAAATCTTTTCTTTTTATTTACAGTGAAAAAGTGCCGGGATTTTATATACAGTACCAGGGAAAGCAAGTAGGGAAATGGCATGCAGCTTAAGGGAGATCAACAGGAATTTTACGCTTTCAGCAGGGGTACTCCGCTCCATTTTCTTTTTTTTTTCCTTCCTAGTCTTTGGCTTGATGTTTCTTAATATACGCGGCCTAGGCGAAAACATCGGAGAGTAGAGCCGGACACGATCGGCTGCCAATTCAAGAACGCTAGCAGCTAGCACAAGAAGGGCGGAAGTCGTGCGGCGTTAAAACAAGACGGTATCAAGAAGAGGAGACGTTACTAAATGCCAATGGAAGATGTGTGGTACGTCTAGATGATCATGATGATGGGTCACACAACAACACCGTCCTTACATGAAGCCGTAACCTTTTAATTTGAATGCACTAATAGAGATAATATCATGTTAAATTTCTTTATATTGGTGTATTAAGTTTGCCACGTTATCTATATTTGCATCATTGATCTTCATTGGGAAGTCGAGATACGCAAATCTTTTCCATTCTGTTCACTTCAAAATCCACGAAACAGTTGGTACGTGCTAACTATTATAATTTATATATATAGGCCAGTCCTCTTAAACCTACATGTAAAATTTCTAATAAGTCTTAAAGGCCCATTGCCTATGTTCCCTAATATCTTTAATGTTTTTAAGCCCACGAGCAGAATTGAAAGATGCGACATCAATTAGTACCATAATGTTTGTTGTATCGAGGTATCAAATTCTCCTCCCTATATATTTACAACACCTTCTAAGAAAAGAGCACTAGAACTATTATTACATGATGAGGAGCTCCTATATATTTGGGAACTATATATTGCATCGTCATTGTAGTCTACTCTCTCTGCATTGGAAGAGGGCGTAGACTACTTCGATAACTACTCTGTCACACTCCAATTAAAGGATAATATAGAGTGCATACATCTTATGTGCGCCCCAGGAATAGTCGCACACATAAGTCGACAAATTAACAGAAGTATCATCACTGAGTACATACATAACGTTATTACATCACTTAGTCCTTACATAAACAAACGGAAAGATAAATAGCATCTCTCGAGCGTAGTGTCTGATCCACAGGGAAGGACGACTGGTTGACCCAAACCTAGAAATCCTCCGGGTAGTCCTCGTAGAAACTGTCATCTGTTACCCATCCGGGATTTTACCCAAAAACAATATAGCAACAAGGGTGAGTACAATCGTACTCCGCAAGTATAGTATGAGGATTCATGAGGCTCAAAAAGGTTAGACGCGGTTGACTGCAGTTAGCATTTTTAGTAGATCAACATTCCATTATTAATTATTATTAAATTATGCTCAAGCTCCCATTTATCCCACATGATCCACTACTAGATTTAAGAAGAGAAAGCATCAGTGTGATCTCATCATCATGGTTCAACACGTATCAAGTAACCATTTATTCTGTGAGTTTTCCGGGCCGCTCGTGTCCGTGAGCACGGCTGTTATAACAGTTTAAACACTCTGCAGAGGTTGTGCATCTTTACCCGTGAGTCGTGTTACCCATATGCCCGGGGCCCGTCGACCCCCTAACACTTCCAAGGTGAGCAGGCAGGGTACACTATGAAGCCTTCCATAGGCCTCTTCTAACCAGTTAGGGCCGCTAGGTTTCCTCGGCAGGCAGATATAGAGAACCCCCCTTTCGATGGCACAATTCCCGCAGGCTATACACATCTGAACAGAGGCAGTTCTATACCCAACGTGGCAAGCCCCTCTTGCGCCCTTCCGGGTAACCTCTAACAAGTTAGAAAAGATCCTACTACTGAGCTAAAGTCAGAGCCATTTAACTCCCACGGTTGCACTGTAAGTCCCAGCTTTTGCCCTACAGATAAGTCCTTACGGAGGGTTTAGGGCAACAGGATCAACATCATTTGCACCATCACCCTTTAGTTCCACTACTATCATCATGATTATCCGTTGTTCCCATTAATCAATGTGTAGATCATGTTTAGTTAGAGCACTAGCTTTCTACCCAAATGCAAATAATCACCATAGGAATCAAGGTACAGGTCATCAATTTGCTAGGAAGTCCTTATAGTCGAGCAATATTAGACACATGCATAATGAGTATGTTATATAATGAATAGGACAACAAGGTAGGCCCATGCTATACTTGCCTTGGTTCACGAACTGCTGCTGGTCCTGCTGATCCTCGTACGCGTCCGGATTTCCGACGTACTCCTCACCGTCTGAACTCGTACGACACGAAGTACAACACGCAAATCGGAGCAGACATACAAGCAAAACATAGCTACTATTAGAACAGTACACCATCAATAAATAAATCTGAATAAAATGTTTACCAAAATCTTCTACGTCTCGCTACGATCACATTGACGCGAATTGCACGAAAATCGGAGCTACAACGCAAAAGTTACGAGACATTTACTATTCCAGAAGCTAGCTATTAACTAGATTTATTTGAGAAATTCAAAAGCTCTTAACAGGTCTAACAGTAGCACTATTGCGTAGATTATGAAATTATGAAACTAACGCAAGTTGAACGGGTCAATTCGGAGCTAAAACGACGATTTTATACACGTTTTACTGTAGTGGCAATTCTGTAAATAAATTGAAAACATTTCGGAATTAAAATAAAACAAATTCGGGAAATTCCTATCTGGCCGAGGACTGCGGGTCGATTTACAGATTCTTGGGGGTCTCTTTAGAAAAAGGACCCGCGAAGGGGTATTCTCCCATGTCAGCCGTCCGATCAAAGATAGGCGGCTTGGATTAGATGAAGAGGGGGAGAGGTGAGTGACCCGCCGGAGTTGAGGGGGATCACGGCGGCCCTGCCATTGGCGGCGGCGAGGAGCTTGCCGGAGTAGACGAACAAGGCCCTACGGACCTCGGTTTTCAATTCCGAGGACATGGGGATGAATCTGGGGCAAGGGCGACCTCGACCGAGCACTTAACGCCGGCTGGGAAGGAGTACGACGCGGTGGCCGCCATAACCGACGGCGGGAACCTCACCGGTGATCGGGAGAACGGCCCTAGAAGCCACCAAACAAGAAAACGACAGCATGGGGAGGAAGCGGAGGGAATGGGGGTTCCATTTTCGTCGCAAGTACGGCCGGGGAAGAACCCGAGGGGTGCCCGCCATGGACGGCGGCGAGAGGTCCGTCGGAGCTCGCGGACACGGCCCTAGAGGCCACAATTCGCCACGGGAGAGGGACGGGAAGAAAGAGAGGAGCGAGGCGAAGCTCACCGAGCGGCAAATCGAAGACGAGGGCGGCTCGGAGTCGTCGGCGATGCGGAGGAGCGGACGGTGGACGGGGTGCTCCGGCAGTTCGTCGATGCGGCTTCGGGTGTTCGATTGAGTGGGGGATTGGAGTGGGAATACAGCAGGGAGAGGGGCGAAGGGGTTGCTGCTCCCATTTAAGGCCGGGCGCGGGGGAGAGAAGGGCGCTCCCACGTCGCGCGGAGGTCGTGGGCGCGGGGCTGCGGTTGCCATGACCGGCGAGAGCGGGGAGGCAGTTGGAGAAGACGGCGCCGACATGTGGGGCCGGGCGGTCAGCGGCTGCGGGAGAGTGGGCGGAAGAGACGGCGCTGACGGGCTGGGCCGCGGCCCAAGAGGAGAAGGGGGAGAGGGAGCGGGCCGTCGGGCGGTTGGGAAGCAGGCCGAACGGCCGAGCGGGCCAGAAGGAGTGAAGGGAAAAGAAAAGGATTTTCCTATTTCTAATTTGATTTTCAATTCACATTTCCAATTGATTTTCAAATCCTTTCAAACATTTTATCAAAACCACTCATCACAAAAATACTTGTGCAACAGCATGAGTGCAAAAATAAATGATTAGCCTTATGATTAATTTTAATTTTGCAAAAATTTATTATTCCCTAAATTTAAATGCACAACAAATTTATAATTAAATCATATTTATCTATTTTTAAATAAAACAAAATCTTAGGGTGTTACAACTCGCCAACGTCAACAACATCACTTTTGCATCGGCCTCTACAGGCATTCGGTGGTTATCATTGTACAAAGTGTCACTACACTGTGTTGGGTTGCTACACTGCATCAACTGAGTTCGACTACATCAACGAGACTCGGTCATACCCGAGTAACAGCACCACCGGTGTCCCCGACACCTGTTCTGCTTAAGGGTAAAATTTCTAACCATTCTATTATGGTCTCTTTTATTCATTCCAGTACTACCTTTCATGTATGCCTAATTTTCCAACACTAACCAAACTATGAAATTAATATAAATTTTTCTTAAGACTCATTGTTCTTTGGCACACCTTGTAAACAACTCAAGTACATCTGATACAAAAGATCCCCTATTTGTAACAATGCGTTAACTTTGCATGAAACTTGTCAAAAAAAACTTTGCATGAAACTCAGAACAATACCGAGAGGTTAGTGATTGAAAAAAAAAGTTAGACAGGTCCAATAGTCCACGCCTGAAGTCGCCCCTTTTTTAACCATTGCGACAGCTACTTTGGTGGCCACACTTGAGGACAAAAGAAGGCTTCAAGACGTGAACGGTGAGCAGTAACATGTGGTCAAGACGTTTTTAGCCTCAGTGCCCATGTCATGCTAGTCCACCGCGTAAACGTCATATGATTGAAGTCTCGCACGTACTACTGTTAACCGAACAAAACAGTCGTCAAAGCGACCCATTTGCATTGACTGGCTGGACGCACTTCAATAATTTTGAGCCTGTTAAGTTCAAAAAAAAACCCAAAAGTGCTACAGTACCGTCACATCAAATCTTGCGGTACATGCATGGAGTATTAAATGTAGACGAAAGAAAAAACTAATTACAGAGTTTAGTTGTAAATCACGAGATAAATCTTTTAAGCCTAATTAGTCCATGATTAGACACAAATTGCCAAATAAAACAAAAAGTGCTACAGTAGCCGAAGCCAAAAAAAAAAATCTCATCAACTAAACTGGCCCTTTGCTCTCCACACTCCACGTCATAATTGAATACTGGTAGTAATAATAATAAAAACAAAAACCCGTGGCTTGGAAAGTACCAGTAATATAATACTCCCTCCGTCCCAATGAATGTGCAATTCTCGCATCCCGAGAAATCAGTCATCGCAAATTTTGATTAAAATTATATAAAAAAATACTAACTCTTATGAGACAAAATAAGTATCGTTAGATTGGTTATGAGATATATTTTCATAATAAATTTATTTCGAGACATAAATGTTAATACTTTTTGCTATAAATTTAGTCAAAGTTGACACAATTTGAACGGCACGTTTCCCATAATTACACAATCAACGGGACGGAGGGAGTAATATAGAAATGCAGGTACGATATTTTTTATAGTTACGGCCGAAATTATACGTAGTACTAACAGTAAAACGTAGGTAGAGTACAGTATATTGAGTACGTACAGTATAGTGGAAAAAGCTAGTGGTAGATTGAAAATGACGGAGAGAGGGGTACTTTTAAAAACATTTTTTATGTTGCACGCATCCAGGGGCAATGGCAGTAGAGAGAGACGAAGCCACAGAGCAAGCAAAGAGAGAGAGAGCGGGCGAGACCAGACCACAGCATAGCAGCTTGCAGCAGGGGAGGAGAGAGAGAGAGAGGAGGGAGGAGGCCTGGAGCCTGGAGGGAGCGTGTCGAGTTAGGAGAGAACTGAGCAGAGAGAGGTACAAGGCAGGCAAGGGCACGCGGTGCTCCTGCTTGCCCCCACCTCCTTCCTGTTCTATACTCTCGCACGCCCAGGCCAAGGCCCGTCCCCCCATCAGGCCATCAGACGCACACGAACCGCGCCAAGAATTCCTCCACGCCGCGCCATCCCGGTTTGCCCGGTGAGATTATGTGGGATTAGGTAGATGAGGGCGGCGCTGTTCGGTGCCCAGCGGAACGGGGCTGCGGACCTCGTCGGAGGCGAGAAGACGCTGTTCTGGCAGGAGGGGAAGGCGAAGGCGCTGCTGGAGCCGAGGTCCGTGCTGGACTGCACGCGGAGCCCCAGCCCCAACAACTCAACATCGACGCTGTCGTCGTCCCTGGGCGGCGGCGCTGCGGACTCGGCCGGCGTGGCGGTGGTTTCGGACGCCGCCGAAGCCACCAAATGGGGAGCCCCCGCCGAGCACGGCGGCGGCGGGAAGGAGGACTGGGCCGGCGGCTGTGAGCTGCCGCCGATTCCCACCGGCCTCGACATGGGGGTCGCCGGCGGCGGCGAGAGCTGGGACGCCATGCTCGGCAACGCCGCTGCGCCGGGGCAGGACCAGACGTTCTTGAACTGGATCATTGGGGCCGCCGGCGACCTGGATCAGCCAGGGCCGCCGCTCCCCGTGCACCAGCAGCCGCTCCTTGACAATGTGGGCTTCGGGTTCCCTGCGGCGGACCCCCTGGGTTTCACGCTCGATCCCCACCTCGGCGGCGTTGCCTCGGACATGTCGTCCCCTGGTGCGGTGTCGCACGCTACCAACAGCGGAGGCGGTGGCAACAACAAGGCGTCCTCGGCCTTCGGCCTCTTCTCACCGGACTCTGCTTCCCTCCAGCCGCTGCCGCCGCCTCCGGTGCTGTTCCACGAAGGTATCGACACAAAGCCCCCTCTTCTTGGTGCGCAGCCGCCCGGCCTCCTCCACCAGTACCAGCACCAGCCGACCCCAGCCACAACCTTCTTCATGCCTATCCCTTCCTTCCCCGACCACAATCAGCAGTCGCCACTCGTCCAACCACCGCCCAAACGTCATCAATCCATAGATCTCGCCCGGAACCGGCTTCTGCCGCCGCCGGCGGGGCAAGGTCATGCCTTTCCACCACTAAATGGCCCTGCTCCATTCCAGCTCCAGCCTTCGCCACCACCACCCCACGGGGCGATGAAGGCGACGGCTGCGGAGGCGGCGCAGCAGCAGTTGTTGGACGAGCTGGCGGCGGCGGCAAAGGCCGCCGAAGCTGGCAATTCCATTGGCGCGCGAGAGATATTGGCGCGGCTCAATCATCAGCTTCCCCCGCTCGGGAAGCCGTTCCTCCGCTCCGCCTCCTACCTCAAGGAGGCCCTCCTCCTCGCGCTCGCCGAAGGCCACCACGGCGGCTGCCACCTCACATCACCACTCGACGTTGCCCTCAAGCTCGCGGCGTACAAAACTTTCTCTGACCACTCGCCCGTGCTCCAGTTCACCAACTTCACCGCAACGCAGGCGCTTCTTGACGAAATTGTCGGCAGCACATCGTCCTGCATCCATGTCGTCGATTTTGATCTTGGTGTTGGAGGTCAGTGGGCTTCGTTCTTGCAGGAGCTTGCACACCGCCGTGGCGCAGGTGGTGCAGCTCTGCCGTTCGTCAAGCTCACTGCCTTTGTATCGGCTGCTTCCCACCATCCACTGGAGCTGCGTCTTGCGCGTGACAACATTGCACAGTTTGCTGCCGACCTTGGAATTCCCTTTGAGTTCAGTGCTATCAGTGCTGATATGATCAACCCTGCAGAGCTCATTTCTGCCAGTGGTGATGAAGTTGTTGCTGTTGTCCTCCCGGCTGGTTGCTCTGCTCGTGCACCACCACTGCCAGCGATCCTTCGGTTTGTGAAACAGCTGGCTCCAAAGATTGTGATAGCCATAGACCATGGCGCTGATCGTGCTGATCTTCCGTTCTCACAGCACTTCTTGAATTGCTTTCAGTCTTGCATGTTCCTCCTTGATTCGCTTGATGCTGCTGGCATTGATGCTGATTCTGCCGGCAAGATTGAGAGGTTCCTGATTCAGCCAAGAATTGAGGATTCGGTACTTGGGCGGGGCAAGGTGGAGAAGCCAATTGCATGGAGAAGTGCATTTGCAGCTGCTGGGTTCGTGCTTGTTCCACCCAGCAATTTGGCGGAGGCACAGGCCGACTGCCTCCTGAAGCGGGTGCAGGTCCGTGGTTTCCATGTGGAGAAATGTGGGGTCGGGCTCACACTATACTGGCAGCGTGGCGAGCTTGTCACTGTATCAGCATGGCGGTGCTGATTAGCAATCGACGCCTGTGCGCACCAATATTTCACCACCATTTGCTGGCATCTTCAACTCCAGTAATGTGTATTTTATCTTGCAAAGTGTTGCAAAGGAAACTAATATATTGGTGTTGAACCCTTAGTGTTGATTATCTTTGCAACTTATTAGCTAGAACTAGTGGATTTTTAGCAATGTTGGTGTCAATGTCAGTGTAATGATGTTGCCCTAGGTTTTTACCCTGCTTGCTCTCGGGTCAATAGACATTCTCATGTCATTTGAAACACTGCTTGTGGGGAGAGGGTATAATTAACCTATCAAATGTCTATGGTGCGGTATTAAAATTTGTTTCGTGTTTCTTATATCTGTTCTTGTTCTTCCTATGAAATTTTCATTGTGCAGTTCAATTGTTGGACCAAACTTTAATATGTCCTGTTACCTTATCTGCAATTCGCTTCAGATTGCTGATGCCTTCCATCCTCATACTACCAAAATTTGGGTCTGACTTTTATTGGACTCAAGCATTCAAAATTAGTATTGTTGCGGACAATTATTTCAAAGGGTTAGGGTGCTGGTCATGCTTAGAGTTTGAACCAGTTGCATTGGAAATAGTAGAACTAAAGATTTGTTTCTAGTAAATAATTAGAGATTGTTTAGAAGTTTACTGGTTGACATAGTGCATCTCTATTTGAGCTGTACTCGTAATGCTCCATTCCTAATGTGGAATTAAGAGGGTTTATTTGAGCATAGGGTATGGGTTCGTTGTTGAAACTATCTTGGAATTTAGTTCGATATAGTTAGAAGGAATTCCTTGTTCCAGTTGGGTTTGCATGTGAACTATAACACCGGACTTGTCAAATAATGAGTCCTGGCATACATGTTTTTAGTAAGCTAGTCACAAATGGTAAATATGGTACTTAAGATGTTCCTTACAATAGAAAACACGCCAAGAAAATGAAGCATCTGCAAGGATGTAAATTGCTACTTGTTTTGTTGACATGCTAACCCATTCACACTTGACGTACCATTTTGTTATATTTCCACAATACGATTGATGCCAATAGCGCATGGCAATCACAAAGGCACGTGCATTTTGTGCATGGGTAAGCTTATTAGGATTTAGGAGTAGCAAGGTTTTCTCAGTGGTGTGCTTGAGTCAGCTTTTTTTTCAAACTGTGGGTCAGCTTGTTGGCGCCTTGATTGCGACTCTTGGCATTTCTTCTTTGCCACGCAGACTTGGGGTTGTGAAATGTGTTTGCTCTTGAATCGAATCACATGTAGTACAAGTTTGCTAATGTCTTAGCGTTTGCTGGGCACAATGACATAATTTTGGCTTTTGGGACCCTTTGAGATCTCTCACTCCCTCTGTTTAATTCTCATCTGCTTCCATGATATACTACTCTGTACCGGTACTATCAATCCATCATGTGATATACCTCTGATTAGAAAATGTTTTAAAACTGTTCTATTTTACCTGCTAGTGGTTGATTAGAAAAAAAAGGTGGGGTTCTGAAAGACCCGGACAAGAAAACCGGCACGATTAGTTTCATCGCCTGCTGATCGCTCACATGGCTGTGTCTCCTCGTGGCTCTTCCCAGTTCGGCAGTTCCTCCCTCCTGTTTCACATTCTTTGCCTCCATGATCACCTGCCCCTGCATGGCTGCATCACCTGTATGGCTTCCGCCCACTTACCGTATAAAAATCTTGTCAGCTGTACTGGTTGTACTACTAAGCTGAGTGAGGAGAAGGTTTTTCTCGAACAAATCTAGGACTTGAAAGCTCCGAAACTACTACTACATGTTACAGGTGTGACTGCGGAGTACATGGCCAGCTTACATTTTTCTTCTCCATGGATCCCTTGCACTGAAGAAAGTCCACGGCTTGCATGAGTGGGTCCCAAGGTCGAAATACTTGTGGTTTTTTACGAGGCCTACTTACGTACGCAGATGCTCACATGCCCAAGCACACACATCTATGAACCGATGCACACCTTGCCCTCATGAGCACTGAGAATTGAGTTAGACCAGTAAATCCGAACATACACGAGCGCACATTCACCTCTATGAATATACGCACGCACACTCAGCTTCTATGAGCATTTTCGAAGAACTAAGTTGGACCGGTAAATCTGTTAAATCTCGAGATTGATGAAGTCACCACAAGCGTCTCGTTGTCGACGGGCACGTCGCTTGCTACTGAAAGAATAGTGCCGTTAAATTCTGTAATAAATCCAAGAAAATACGAGCACCCGTGTCAGGTCAGAGACTTGAACTCGGGTGAGTAGGTTCCACCACAAGAAACCCAACGCTCAATTCGCCATGGTTTTTATTTTCTTTGCATAGAAAAAACATTTCAAAGAAATCAACATTGAATGAACTTTACATTTGTATAGAGAAAGTATTTGAAATACAATGCTAAAAGAGGTTTAAAAATGAATCCCATGAGAGATTATATAACTTTAATTTGGACCTGTTTCGTCTAGTTCCTTCAATTCCCGCTTTGACTACGGCTCTTGCTTCATGCTCCATAGCTGGGGAGCCGGCAGAGCAAAAAGTATCGGCTTCTCCCGACTTGGTCAGCCGGAGGAGCAAAAGGTATTGGCTTCTCCCGGCTTGGCCATATAAGCACGAGATCATGGTCTATAGGTTCTATGTATATTACTCCGTAAGGTCTATTTGGTAGAGCTTCATCTTCGTTAAAAATAGCTACAACTATAGCTTCTTTAAAAAAAAACAGGTTTCTGGCTTCAACTTCACTAGTTAGAAAAATGTAAAACAACTTCACCTTGAACCATAATATCCTTTCCATTTTTTTCCTTTTCATTTACATCCATCATTTTTCCTTTCTATTCTCTCTCCTCCTTATGCGTCTCCCACTGCACGCCAACTCGCCTCGCTCGGATCTCGTTTTTGTCTTCGCTTTCTCCATCGCACCATATCCATCTCTGTCGTTCCTGATACCTCTCCTCCGCACCCGTGTCGAAGGACTCTCCACAGCGCTCCGCCATCTTTGTCATGCCCTCTCCGCCAAACCATCCCGTCACCTTCGTCGCATGCTCTCTTGCCGCCCACGCCATGCCGAAGTCTCCAGGAAGAAGCCGGTAGGCAGGGTTGTAACACCCTGGGTGTTAAGCAAGCATTAGTATGTCATTGCATTAGCATGAGCATCGTCCTTAACCTAATTACATGCCAATCATGTTAGGAAACATTCACTTGAAACACATGAAACATTGTTTTGCATTTTAATATGCTTTATCATTTCATGTGAGTGCTACAATTCTAATTCTTGTGCATAGATCATGGTAATGTGTAGCTAGTACTTTGCTGGTGTTATGCTCATGATTAGGTTAATTTTTGAGACTAGGTTACTGTGCACAAAGTTTACAAATTCCACTCTTAAAATCAATTTCCAAAAGGGGGTAATTTTGATTAAATTTTATAATTCAAAAACTATTCAGAATTTGGGAAAAACTTGTACATGAAAAATATTTCTTTCAAAATTCTCTACAACTTTCATGTTTTGAGTCTTTCACGAAAAAGCTTGTAACTTGTTCAAAAACGGTGTTTTGGGGCTGCTGGTTTTGAAAACAAAATTCAAAAAAAAAAGAAGAAGAGGCGCTTACCTGGGCCGCCCGCGCCACTTCTCGGCCCAGCCGCGAAGCCGGCCCAGCCCCGCTGTGCGCACCTGCCCGCTCCCGCACGCGAGCGCGCGCTCCCGACCAGCCCGCACCAAACGCGCTCGCGGCCGCTCCGCGCGCGCCGCGCGGCCGGCGTTCACCGGCGGCCATGGGCGGCGTCGGACCGCGCCGCGCCCTCATCACCCCGGTTGGAAGGCCGTCCGGGGTGCGCGCCTTGCATTTTCGAATCGCTGACTCGCTCCGCCCTTGCTTGCGCCGCAGCCGCTTGCCCAACGCCACCGTGCCGCCGCCGGCGAAATACGCTGTGCCGGCGCCACCTCCGTCCGATTCATCCTAGCACCAGCTCCGCCATGCTCCGAACCGCCCCGTGCTCACACTAGAAGCCGTCGTAGCCCTAAGGTAAGACGCCTAGCTGGCCTCCTTCCCCGGTTCCGGTAGAGCGCCGCCGCTGCGGTTGTCGTAGCCACTCCGCCTCACGCCGTCGTTCGCTACACTGTCACGTGCACCAGCACCACGTCATCGCCCTCGTTGTCATGCGCCACTCCGCTCGCTCCACCATCGCTAGAGCAGAGCTGGCCGCAGCGAGCAGCGCCGCCGCGCCATGGCGCACGGTGGCGGACCAACTCCGACTCGCCGCCGGCCAAATCAACCACACCACCGCACTCGCCTAGTCAAGGCGAACATGGTAGGGTAGACACTACCACCGGCGAGCTCGCTGTCGGCGAGAACGCCGCGGTCAGCGCCGCCCCCTGCCATGCGTGGCTGACGTGGGGGCCCTTTTGACCAAGGGGGCCCGCATGACAGTCACTAGGAACGGTTCGGGGTGCACGGATCTGGGTGTATCTAACACTTAAATGCTGTTTTGGATTTTGATTTAAAGAAAATGTTATTTTCCTTTTCCAGAAAATGTTGAAATAGCTTATAAAATGTGGATATGGAGTTCTAGGGTTCCAAAAATTGTGAAACAAATTTTGTAGTGTCATGCATGAGTAGATCTACAGTTTGAGTATTTTTACTGGTATTTGTATGGTACTTTTATATACTGTTTTAATTAATATTTCTTATGCAGATAACTTAAAAAATGAGCGGTAAATCAAATACTTATCAGGAAAATGTGAAACTTGATTTATTGGGTAGATCTTGTAATGATCTATCTGTGATAAAAGTTTGAAGTGCCACTGTTATGTAATTATTTTAAGTTGTGAGATTATTTAGTTAAAGGCTGATTATCGTGGTATTTTTAATAAATAATCTATGCATGTAAAAAATTCTGGAAAATTTTGTGGACTGCTCTTGTGCTAAGAAGTAGCTAGTAAAAATGTTAAATCTGTTGTTTCACACTTTTCACAGTACAAATTATTTTCATGCTAGTTCTGGACTACTATTTGTCATTTTTGTACAGAATGGAATATACATTTTTTTGGTTGAAATTTTTATGGTAGTGTCCGGTTGACATGTGCTACTTGCTGTAATTTTTAAAGAATTTTATGTCGACTAAAAATATATGCTACTGTTATATGTATTTGTTAATACATGTTTAATTAAGTTAAATGGATGTGTTATATATCATTTATGTTACTTTTTATGTGCTTTATAACATGTTCAACCTGCTGGTACAGTTAGCCTGTCTCAAGTTTAATTAATGTATGCATGTCATGTGTGTGTATTTACACACCTGCTCTCTGTATACATGCATGATTTATTATATGTGTGTGTGCTAGTTAACTAGAGATGAGATATGCACGTATTCAATAATAAAAAGTAAACATGTTCACCCATGCACCGCACCATGTCATCGCACCTGCACCGCTACCTGCATTCATGATACTTATTACGCGCATATGCATCGTACAGGTTCGTAGGAGGAGCTTCCGGTATAGGGGTTCGAGCAGCAAGAGGAGGAGGAGGAGCAGCAGGACGTGGCCGCCCAGGAGGTGCAGGCACATGAAGAGGATGTCGAGGAGCTGCCTGAGTGCCCGGACCACCGCCCGAGCGCGTTTGAGAGAGGCAAGCCCCGGAGCATATCTCTCATACGGTTTGCAAATTAATTATTTACTGTGTCCTTTGTATTTGATGCATTAAGTATAGACGTTGTTTGCAACTGTTGTTGCATTATATATTCCTTGTCTACTTTTGGTATATATATCCTATCCTTGTCACCTGCTAGGTCTAGGTGTGCAAAAAATGCTTAGCCTTGCTTAGACCACTAGAAGTCAGGTGGTTTCCTGTCACTTGCGAGCTTTAGGTGGTTACTTTGTTACTGTTAGCCATATGTTGATTATCATGAAATAAGTGTTGATGGAAATAGGAGATCGGACGGAGTCTTATAGGGTTTTGGACTATAGTGCCTCCGTCTGTGTCGATTAAGAACCGACCGTTGTCATCCCTCTTGTCATGTTGAACGCATGCCCCACATTTAGCTAGAAGAATAAGTTGTTCCAACTGCAAATCCTAACACTTTTCGGACCGGGATCGACCTAACGCACGATATTGGTGCTGAAGAGGGTGCGACGGAGGCATGAAGAGTGAGCCCAAGGACAGGCAAGGCCTGAACATCCTGGCAATCGGGAGGCCCCCGGGTATGGTTCGCGTGTGTGGTTTTAAAACTATTTGCTTCCACTACTTATTTCAAGACTTGGTATTGTAATAACTCTATTTGAACTCCGATGTATCAGACTATGTTTGGAACTTACGTATCATGTGAACTATGACCGCTAAATGTCTACGATCTTGGCTGATGTAGAAAAAAAGTTTGAAATCCTTCGAGATTTCACGGACTACCGGATTTATGTGAGCTCGAGTAGGCTTGACTATTCGCTTCGGCGGGTGATTATCTTACTTGGACTTATGTAAATTGGGCGGTTTTGTTACAAGGGCCACAGGAGCAGCCATGTTCACTCGCATGCGTCTGCCAAGGGAGTGAGAGGAATATGTTTTTTTAAGCTCCGGTTGTGCCCTCCACCTCTGGTCAGCGAAATTTTAGGGACTTCTCGCGTGGAGCAATTTGATGGGAGGCCGTCTGGTTGGTGGAGCGGTAAAACTGATTCAAAAGCGATTCGAGCAGCGGTACCAAAATCGGGGCTAACTTGTAACTTGTTTGGCTCCTATTTTGTTTCCCTCCCTCCTTGTGTCTTGAACTTTCATGTACTTGAACTAAACTCTCCTTTGTTCTTAGGGCAATGTTAAGGTACACTTTTTACCTAGAAGAAGGTAATATCTCAAATAGATCTGAGCCGTTGATTTTATGAATTTTATGAATTAATTAATAAATTAAAAATCTAGGAAAACAAATAAAATTCCTCTCGGTTCCCATAATGACGTAAGTAAAGATGGCAGGGAATCCTCCTTTCTCGAAAAGAAGCCTCCCGATTTAGCGCAGGATTTCATGGGACTGGCCAGCTTGACAGGTTTCAGACGTACATAGGTAGTTTTTGTTGAGCATTGATCTATCCTAGAAATCCTAAAACGTATGATGCCTTTTATCTACTTGCATGATACATAACTCTTAAACATTGCTATCTATTATAGTTTTTTTTGTAGCTTTCTAGCTCGTGAAAAGATGTCGCTATTTGTTATAGTCTACGGTTCTAAACCTAAAACAACCTCCAACAAGCTACCTACATAACCCCCTTGATTTGGTGACTACCTAAATCATCCTCTACTATTCATTGCCATGAGTCAAGTAGGAGGTCTAATTTTCCATTTTATTGGTTTTCCACTCGTTACGCTGGTTTGTCCCCACCCGACGCTTCCTCCTCCCCGTTTGCCACCTCCTTCACGCCCAACACCTCTTCCCCGGTCGCCTCCTCCTCCACACCCGACACCTGCTCCCAACTAACACCTGCTCCCCACCCGATGCCTCCTCTAGCCCACTAGGTTCTTCCCCATCCAACTCTTCTATGGACACACCCTTCTTCGTGGTCACCCCTCCACCTGATGGCGCCTCCTCCTACTCACTCGGTTCTTTCCCATCCAACCCTTCTTTGTCGATGCCCCTCCTCCTGATTACCCTCCACCAGAGGGTGCATCCTCCACCTCCACTCTCCATGTCCGTGCGCCTGCAGCTACATGTGGCTGAGCAACCACGGGCTTCCTCCGAGTGGGCCGCGGGCGCCCTCGGGTGAGCGTCGCGGCTGGGAAAGCCCGCCACCCCATGCCTAGGTGTTGGCTGAATCGGTCGTCCCTCCCCCATGCGTGTGGTGCCCTGTCCCTTCTAGGAGAAAAAAAGATGGGAAAGGAAAGAAAAGAAAGAAGAGCAGGATTTCAATTGAGAAAGTGCGAGAGAGAGAGAGAGTGTGCGCGCGCGCTTTGGAAGGCTTGAGTTGATTTAGAAATAGTTTGGGTCCAATGAAAAAGAATAGGGACTTTATTTTAGAAAATAGGGCTAGAGACAATAGCACTGGGCAGTCCAAAAAAAAAGGAAAAAGATCCTCCCGACCATCCTCAACTTATAAAACTCAATGTTTACGCTTCGCAAACTATTAAATCTGTTTGATTTACCTTCCTGAGTAGTTTTATAAGCTGTGTCAACGAGGGAGGTAAATTGGACTTTTATGATTGTTCAAGGAGACCAATTAGACTTTTGAAAAATTGTAAAAATAAGTTTTTAATAGTTATATAAATAGTTTTTTAGACGTTTGATGACGATGCGCACTGTAGCGTCGATTGCATGAAGCGCAACCGATTTTTCTTCGTCAAATCTGCAGCGTAAAACATAGAGGAAGGTAGTAGAGGGCCGGTAAGGATCGGAAACGTGTTAGCAATGGGAAACACGAATGTAGAGGATCTTGAGAGCTCCTACAGTAGGCGACCGAGAACGTGCTCCTGATCATGAAGCTCTGACAGACAGCTCCATTTCTTAATTTAAACCCGGTAGCGTGGCGACGACAGGCTCGACATTTGTTTATGTCGCCATGCGCCCCCGATCGATTGCTCCCTACTGCAACCCCTTACCACCGCATGTGTCTCTCCCTCGCCGCGTTGCATGCATGCATGCACACGCCAGTCGCCAGCTGCCACCCTGGAGACTGCCTTTTTGCTAATCCTAAGGAGCTTAGCAGTTAGCAGCACCGATCCATTCTTTTGAAGCTAATAATGGAGACGTTCGGCTGAAATTATAAGCCGGCTGAAAAACACTGTTGGCTGATTTTTTGTGAGAAAAAAATACTGTTCCGGCTGAAAAAACAAGCTGAATAAAACGGATTATAAGCCAGATGAACAGGATCAATGTACTTTTATGAGTCGCCGCTTTCGCCCAGCAACCGTCCGTGCATTGTCCGATCGCTCTCGAACAGTGCAGTGTAGGTTGAGGAAAAGGAGGCCGCCTCGATCGGGTTAGCTAGGGCACGCTGAATTTCGGGGCCCTAGACTTCTGGTCTGGTGTGTGTCCGTCACTCCGTCTGGTAGGCATGCCTCCTTTATCAAGGCGATTTAGGCAGTCTAGTTGTGCAAGGTCCAGATCAACTGCAACGTCCGCACGGATGCAAACGGTCTACCTAACATACGGAGTAGAGCATTTGACAGACAGCTCTAAGCCATGATTGGCTGGAACATTACATTTCATACTACCAACTGCAAAGCATTCCCGGACCAAGCGGCTCTGTTTTTGTGCCGCATTCTTGTATCGGAGCCGGACGGACGGAGGCTACGTCTAGTCGTCTACTACGGAGTACGTGGTCGTAGAAATTAGAAAACCTACTGTATCGAGCACCGAGCAGGTGAGTCCGGGTCCAGGACACGGCCTCGTGATGCGTGGCCATCGATTGGACCGAGGACTGAGCTCATCGTCAGCATAGGCCCTGTTCTGCAGGTCATGTTTCGGCTTGTTTCAGCTTATTTTAGCTTATTTTCTCATAGAGTACTATTGAATCAGCCAAAACCAGCCGGCTTTTCCACCAGCCGAACCAGCCCATAGCGGGAGGGAAGGGGCCACTTGCAATGCAATCCGAGAAGGGGGTCCATGTCCTGATGTCCGTCCATACAGTACACCATACACTCACCATACTTCTGTCCAGGGGCCGGGCCCCTGCCTGGCTCCGTCGCATAGTAGAGATGATGGAGGCATGCGGTCCACGACCACAGATTGACGCGCAAATCTCCCTACCAGCCCCACGTACGGTGGAGTACTGGAGAGAGCAGAGCAGGGAGTCGAGTACGAGTAGATCGATGCACACGCACACGTAAATACAGTAGTGATGACACGGACGGACCGCAAGGCGTGGGCCGTGGTCCGTGCCGTGGTCCGTGGGCGGCCCCGGCCGCGCGCGCCACCAGGGCCACTCGCATCGCACGCCCACACTATGCCTTGTAACAGCGCGCGGCAGGCAGGCCGGGCGGCACCCGGCACGATGTGATCTCTCCCTCACGCCCGGACTCCGGGCTTGTCCTCTGCCGCTGCGAAACATGCAGTTGGATTGGACGGAACGGCCTGCGGGCGCGGGTGACGCAATGCGAAAAGCGACTGGTGGTTTCGTGACGCGATATGGTTCGTTGCGTTTCGGCCTTTCGGGACCGGGACCAGGCAGGCAGAGGACAGGGGGAGGGGGGACCCGGGCTCGGCTCGGCTCGGCTGGCTTGGGGCAAAAGAGGCGGCCTTTGCTTTGGCCTTTGGATGAATGGACGTTCCAAAAGCACGGCACGGCACGGCGAGATCAAATCTGGTGGGGGAAAGGGTGTGGGGCACCCGGCTTCACACGATTTTGCTGCGAGACGTGCTCAACAAAGATTTTTTTTTGTTATGATGACGATGACTTGTGTAAGTGTACTACTATCTGGCTAGTTAGGATTGTGCGTTCCCTGGCTCGCGGGCAATGACATGGAGTCCGCCTGCCCCTGCCTGTTGGGAGGAGTGAGGCCAAGGGAAAGTGCTCCGGATCGTTTCCTTGATCTTCCGTTGGGCGTGCGCCCTACTCAGGCCCAGACGTTCGTGCCACTCTAATCCAGCTTCTCCGTGGAACAACACAACGCAACGCTGCGATACGTCTTCAGAACCAATCGAGAGATTTAAAGACAAGAGGACGGCAAAAGTACGCCCGGATCGTCAAGTTTTTTCATAATAAAGTACTAGCAAAAGTCAACAAGTGAACAAGTCCTGGACCCGGACTCACCTGCTCGGTGCTCGATACAGTAGGTTTTCTAATTTCTACGACCACGTACTCCGTAGTAGACGACTAGACGTCATCCAGTCATCCGTGCCGGGGGCCGCCCAGAAACGGAAAAAGAAAACAGGCAAGGCAATGCTGCGTTTCTAGTTGTACCAAACAGAAACAGACAGATACAGTGAGTGAGTTCCTACTGAATGAATACCCCAACGACTGAAACGATAAAAGTGTACGTAATAATGCCCCAAAAACGCAGAAGCTGTAAAAGGCGGACGCACACGGACACGGTTGCCTGCCTGCTTTTCTTCACGATAACGCCATTTATTTTTTCGACTGTACTGTAGTACTCCCGCTTCTCTTTACATACAGTTTTTTTTAACACAACACAAAAGCGGAAACAGATGAGGAGATGTTGGTAACTGTCGGCTACACATTGCCGAGACCGAGAGAGGGGGCGACAGCGTACAGCTGCAAAAGCAGCAGGACGCTTGTTACGTTATCAGGAGAGGAGAAAAGTAAAGACGCGATAGATAGATAGATAGGTGGTTGAGGCTATCCGCACTCATGGACCTCTATATTCATCTTCTATACGTCATAGTCAACAAGATTCTCTCCTCTATACTCAATTCTCCCGCACTCATCCATCCTCTATATCATCCTCTATCCACTCTATCCACTGTGGGACCCACTTGTCACTTTATCTAAATATATCCATGTGTGATCTAGTTTTGAAGGTTTTATTGAGGCGAATTTAATGGTGCAATCGAAATTTAATTTGGATTTTTGGTTTGTGAGTTATAACATTTTTTTCCTTTGTTTAACTAGTGGGGCCCGCCACTGCCCACTATAGAGTAAACACTGTACTACTCTAAATATAGAGTGAGAGAAAGGATAGAGTATCGTTTTAGAGTACCTAGTGCAGCAGTTTTTATTATATATTCGTACTCTAAAGCTTTAGAGTATCCCTTTAGAGTACCCACTGTGACTAGTCTTAGCCCGCGAAAGCATGCACAGCGGTTCGGTTCACGTTCAGCTCAGCTCCATCGACCACCACATGGCGACGGTCCGCCGCCGGCACGCCTGCCTGGCTGCCTGAACTGAACTAGTGCTGTGTGTTCGTGTTCGCTCTACGCCTCCACCTGCTGGAAAGCTACGAGCTACGGTGCAGCGCGCTGTGCCTATGGCCCGACCTGCTTAAAGCAGCTGCAGCGTATCCCTGCAGCCTGTTTATTTAGACAATTAGACGTGACAAAGGCGATCACATGGATGGGCTGGTGTAGCGGCAGCCGCCTGACATTATATCGTCACAGCGAGGCACATGCACGTTCATCGTTGTCAAGTCAAGAGTAGAAAGCGAGCCAGATTAGTAATAAAATAGACAAAGTCATACCATTAAATATATATTAATTAAAGTACACCAGCTCATCGATTAATAAGATTTCATTTCTGTGCATTGTCAAAGGGATCCATCCTGCGGGGCTCTGCAAAGGCGAGGGATGGCTAGGGAATCAAAAGGAGGAGAGGAACACGCGATCAGATGTCTGACTGGCTGAGGCTGATACTGTCCTGAGACCCGGGCCTGGATCAAGCGGAACCAGACCAAAGGCAAAGGCAAAGGCAAAGCAGCGAGCGAAAGGGCTCCCTTGTCCTCATCAACCAAGGCTGCGAGCTTTTGCTCGATCGCCGGCCAGCCTCCCTCTCAACTCTCATGCCAAGCGGGGGGAAAAAAAAGAGGCCGGAAGATTAAAGCGGAGCAGGCGGCAGAAAGGGACCGGCCCCGGCCCCCGGCCGTGCCAGTCAGGTGCATGCCGCGGCGTCTGCGGCTGGCCTTTTGCATCATTATATTCACACACAGGACAGCTCGTCGATTCACAGTCTGTATTGCACTGCGCCACGATGCGAGCATGGGCTGCTGCGACTGCGAGGGGACGTACGTACGTGCCTAGGGCTCGACCATGTCGGTCTCACCAAAGTGCCGTAATAATGCAGGGCCTTTCCCGGCGCCGGCAAAAAAGGGATGATGATGGGAGAGACCAGATCGTGTACAACAACTTGGATAACGACCCGTCAGGCTTGTCTGTCTGGCTCTGATACGATGCTACTCTTCGCGCGAAAGGTAACGACGTACTAGTAGACTGGAGAGTTCAAAACGCCATGGAATGATGGAAGGTAGATGCACGCAGTATGCAATTCACGGCTGCTGCGGGCTTTCTCACCAAACTTTATTCTCTACTCTACTACGTATATAAGGTCAACAAAAAAGAAGAGGAACAGAAAGAGCTCCTAAAGGCTAAAGTAAATACTACCACGCACCACTAGAACTAACTTGCTGGTATTGAGCATGGCAATGCAACAACGCACTAACCACGAGCGGGCAAAGTGTTGGTTCAATCCATCCATCAATCAGTGAGAACGGGAAAGACGAGGCTTTTGGGATTTGCATGGTCATTGGTCAAGAAAGTTAGAAAGAAAGATAACCAACCATGTATGGTCACGCTCACACCTGGATCCATCGGCCAATGCCCAGTCGCCAATCTTTTCTTCCGGCGACTGCACGCGCGCGTAGGGCGAACGCTAGCAATGCCCAAATCCACTGCCTTTTGCACGAAATCTTTTTCACCAAGTGCCGTCCGACCCCGAAGGAAGAAAGAAAGAACGCACGCGAGTCGAAAGGCTGTGTGGCCCGGAAAGGGATGGAAGGAAAGGGGCCCGGCCCAGTCGTCCTGTGTGCTCACGCTCAGTCTCGTCGTCTGGGATGGGAGTACGCACACCTGTGCTGTGCAACGAGACGCCTCTGCAATCTTCCTCTCGCGCCGTTTCGGCCGGCCGTGTGGTCCTCTGCTCCATCTTTTCGTTCGTCTTTGGAGGGACTTCGGACTGCTGGATCGATCGCTTGTGTGTATATTTAATTAAACAGAAAGGAAACACTGAAAGCCATCAGTTATATACCCTTTATATAAAGGATCAACGACTGATACAACTCAATACCAACAGAAGAAAATGACGTCACTTTAGTATATAAGAAATAATTAGGGATAGACTTGTGGATTTGGTGAAGAAGTGCCTCATGAAAGAAGGCTCCTTGGGAACTCCTGGACCTGGAGGGTTCAGATGTCATGAAACACACGGATGGCCGGATGCGTCGTGCACACACATTTCTTTTCTTTAATAACCAACAAGACGAAGAGGCAGGTCAACTCGGAGAAACGCAAAGCCAACGACAAAGCTCGTACGCAGTAGCTTTCAACCACGGGGCCACGAATTTAATTGTGTGGCGGCACCAAACGGAACGGCAGCAACAAACAAAACCAGAGATCGGCGGGCGAGTGCCTGTCCTTGTCCCTCGCTCGCTCTCCTTCTACCTGCGCTGCCTGTTCCTGTCATCTGCTCTGTGCATTTCTTTGTCAGGTCAAACTTCAAAGCAGTAGGCGATGGCCAGTGGGTCGTTTCCTCTACTCCTGCGTACGCAACGCACGCCTCCAATGCGAGCTCATCCACATAAGTAAGCATCGATTGGTCACTGGTTTTGGTGGCAACCCGGCTAGCTACGTAGTCTACCTCCTCCACGCGGACCCGGGCACACGCACGAGAAACTTTTCGCTCATTCCCGTCTCATCATCTCCGGCCGAACAGAAAAGATTGCTGCCCGAGTGTGATTCGTGTTTCGCCGCGCATCGCTCTCATCGGCCTCTCCATTTCCTTCTCAGCCTCTCACCATCCATCCATCCATCATTTGTTCTAGCTAGCCTTTTCGATGTGCGGTATACATGGGCTTCGGATAAGGGCGGACGACAAGGCTTGTGCACAACACACGGGGTTGGCATCGATGGACGATCGAGGCCTCCAGCAGCATGCACCTGGCCGATCGCATGGTCGTTACGGTGAAACTGACGTGCACCTTCACTGCTTCAGGCAGCCGCCGCTTGGCTGTGACTGTGAGTGTGAGGTGTATCGATCGATCATGGTCATGGACGAAGGGGCCGGCCGGAGATGTCGCTCGTTGATGCGCGCGGTCTCGTTCCTTTTAGGGTGGAACGCGCGTGCAGCTAGCTAGCAAGACGTCACTTTTGTGGATATATGCTATCTTCAACTAAAAAGACAGCGATGAGGAATTTCGATCGGGAACTGTCACGCAGGAAAGTTCAAGTTTTTTTTTTTTTTTTTGCTGGGGGCGCCTCTATCTACCTGGAATAATGTACTGTACTATACTGCTTTCCTTAAAGCGCAGACTGTATACGCGATCGGTACAGCAGGGAATATATTCTTCGTTTCCTTCGGTATGAAGACTGCTACCATGTCGTCGTTACTTGGTATAGTAATCAGGGTACACTACACCACAATTGCTGCGCCGAACTTGACTAGGCCTTGCATTGCATACTTCTGGAACTGTACTTTAATGCTCGTGGTTCAAAAAGTGCAGAGTGTTATGTTAGGCTTGTGGAGACTGATCGAGCCGATAGATCTTTGAGTTAACAAGTTTCACCTTTCTTTTTCTTTTTCTTTTTTTTTTCTGTCGACAAGAGAGGAAAATGTCACCCTTCTCTTTGATTTTTTTAAAATTAAAAAATTAGGAGAACCAAACGTAGTAAACACACTGAGAAGGAGAAATCCGTCTAATTCCGGACAATTTTGTCCATCCATTTCGACCCATCTGCCGTTCCACAAGCGAAGACGGCCTGCAAGCCCAACAGCTCCAATTCCTTTTTCTCCATGAGCCGTCTGACGGGCCGAATCTTCAGTCCAAGTCCGAGGTTTGTTTTTTTTAATGTTGATAAATTCGTTATTTTTAAAATATCCGTCCCGCAGGAAGGACTTACCGTCGGTTCAATTATCTTTTTCTGTAAATTTATCGTAATTGTACATATAAAGTCGGGAGTAATTTATAATTTTTTTTTATTTAAAATCATTTTGATACATGAAAGAATAATATACTACTCAGATGTCTATTTGTAGATCTACTAAACATTAAATTGATTATTTAGGTATCAAGATGGCTTTAAATGAAAATATAGTAACCTACAAAATTATAGATCTCTTAGGTATATACAATATTTATACAAATGTTACAGTATATGAAGTTATAAAAATCTACAACCTTTTAGTTCACAACATTTTCGTTTGAAGCCATTTTGGTACCAAAATATTTGATATAATGTTTAGATCTACAAATGTAGATCTAAATATTGTATCAATTTTTTTGTATTAAAACGACCTCAAATGAAAAGGTTATAGACTACAAAGTTATAGATCTATTTTTTCTCTACAACTTTCATATAAATTTATCTTCAGCCCATTTCATACGTAAAATTTATGATTTTTTTAGATGAGCTGAAAGAGAAAAGGAGATTCCGTCAATTCAGCCAGCGGTAAGTTCTTCCCACCTGTTCAATCGGCTGTACTCCGTAGTAGTTTAGTTTTGCAAATTTTTAATTTTGACAGATATTTATGCAAAACAAAATTTAAAAATATAGAAAAAAAATCCAAATCCGAGCCTACATTATACGGATGCCAGCTCAAGGGAGCGAGCTTCAGCGAGTTCCTGTGACTGTGATGCCGCGCGCGGCAGCAAATGAATCGGTACTGCTAGCGCCCGGACGTCCGGATCCGGGCGCTAGCATCCGGACGCGCCGCCGGAGAAGGATTCCAGCCCACCCCCGCTTCCACCCCCGAACCACGCTAGCGAAAAACACAGAACCCGCAACGTCCCCACGTGCGCGGGGGACGGATCGAACGCAACCCGGCCGCGCGCGGGAATCCGCTCCCCCATCTCCAAACCTAACGCGGAACCCGCAACGTCCCCACGCGAGCGGGGGGACGGATCAAACGCAACCCGGCCGTGCGCGGGGATCCGCTCCCCCCATCTCCAGATCTTCGTCCTGCCCTCAAATGCCCTCTCCCCACACTGCAACATCCCCACCCCACAAACTGCACCTTGCAGGAATCGAAGATGCAACAAAGACGAAACACCATGAAAAAACACTTACTGCACCATACAGAAACTGAAGATGCAACTGACAAAGGAACGCCTACTGCACCAAGCCATGATGCCTACTGCAACGACAACCAAACACTCACTGAAACAACTACCAAATACTTACTGAAACCATGCAGGAAAATGAAGCTTCAACATAGAACGACTACCTACTGCACCAAAGCAAAGATAACTAATGCAACAATAACTAAACACCTACTGAAACAAAGGGCAAAACACCACGAACACCTAATGCACTAAAATGAGAAAGAAGCTGCTGCAACAACAAGAAGAAAGCTAATGCTACAAAAGAGAAGAAACTACTGCAACAAAGAGAAAGAAGTTGCTGCAACAATAAGAAAAAACTAATGCAACAAATGAGATGAAGCTACTGCAACATCAGAGAAACGTGCTTCACATCATCTGTTGCCATGTAGCTTAGATCTGACTCGCCAAAAGGAGAAGAAACTACTGCAACAAGGGGAAAAAGCTACTGCAACAACGAGAGAGAAGCTGCTGCAACAAAGGAGAAGAAGCTACTGCAACATCAGAGAAATGGTTGCTTCACATCATCTGTTGAATATAGCTTGCATCTGCCTCACCACAAAACCGAGAAGAAGCTACTGCAACATCACAGAATCGTGTTTTCACATCATCTGTTGCATACAGCTTAGATCTGCTTCGCCACAAAAACCGTAGCCACCATCAAAACTATAGATCCAGAGGGGGGCGAGGTGGAGGAGGGGAGGGAGGAAGAGGAGGGGCGCCTTAGATCCAGAGGAAGGAGCGCGTGGGGATCCTTCCCCACCTACCTCGTCGGAGCACATGGATCCACCACGGGGAGCCCCGATGCTCCATGGATCCGCCACGGTGGGAGGCCCCCGTGCTGCCATCAAGGTGGAGGAGGACGCTCCAGGGTGGAGGAGACTACCACGCCGCTGGATTTGCGCCTCCTCCTATGGATCCACCACGGGGAGAGCAGATCTCCCATGGATCCACCACGCGCCGCCCTCTCTCGGTCGCATGGAGGACGCGGAAGCAAAGGAGGAAGGAAAGGGGGAGGGAGTGGAGGGAGGAGGGAGAGGGAGCAGGCGTGGCTTGCTGGCGAGTGCTCCTCCCCGCCAGCGTCGCGGCGGACTCTGGTGCCATGGAGCCGAGCAGAAGAGCGGGCGCGCGACTGTGAGGGGTGCGGAGTGAATGAGGAGAAGGATAGTGAGGCCGGGCGAACGAATAAGGATGGGGACGGAGCGGGCTTGGTCGGGTGAAATCGGACGCGCGCGTCGAGTCCGTCGGGCGGGACGGGTCGCACCACGTCGCGCTCGTCGGGTGCGTCCGACGTCGTCCGGACGTTCTCACTGTATCATTACCGCAAATGAATATATACTACACATAGTTTCCAAAGAAGAGAGAAAAAAGAACACTACGCATGGCAAATCTCCCGGTGAACCGCCTCCTGTCTCCTGTACTGTGCGGCGACCAGCAGTGAAATACTCATAACCAAATTCTGCGCATTTAACCGTATAAAAATGGAAAAACCAAACCCACGTTTTAAAACTCTACTATGATACAATTATCAACATCCAAATTCCGCCTCAATCACTGTTGCGTCCATATTGTCATGTACACCTTCAATCTTCTTTTCTCTTTTTTCAAACAATCATCCATACAATGATACAACTGCCAGTTGCTTGCAAAGTCACAATTGAAAAAAAGAAGGTCGCATACAGAACAAACATGGACCACCAGCTCAGGTCTGATATTTGAGGGCTTAACCAATTTCTTCAGTGTCATCATCTCACACAACAATCTCCAGAAAGGCACAAGCAGATTTGTTATATCCACTCCATCTTAAGCTCCCTCCACGGAGGACACTGGCAGATCATTTGGCGCTGCCGCTGACCTCCAGGATTCTAGTTTTGCAGAGACCTCAGCCATGACTAGCCTTGACAACAGCAGGCCTGCAATGAGCGCAGCAACCATCAGCATTGTGAAGACTGCAGTCCAGCTCTTAGCAGAGATGTAGCCTGTCAGAAGAGGGCCAATTGCCGCGCCAGCTGAGCCTGTCCCATCTATGATCGCTGTCACAGTGGCCAAGGCCCGGGAGTTGCCTCTCAGGGAGCTGTGTGTTCCGAGGTCTGCAGAGACCGCGGTGGTTATGAGTGCGTAAGGGCCATTCACAAGCATGCCGGTGATGAACATTAGGGTGACGTTCCAGTAAAGCGAGATGCTCCCGTATATGCGGTATAAGAAGAGTGCTGGTATTCCAGAAAATGTGAAACTTGCTGCTGTCAGTGCCCGGGCATCCAGACGGTCTGAGATGTGACCAGCAAGAATGCCACCTATAACACCACCGAAATCGAAAAGCGTTGATAGAACTCCAGCAGTCGAGTCTGACAAATATTCTCCACCAACAGCTGGGAGGAAGAAAAAGGATGGTAAGCCGTCAGTTAATGTATACAACAAAATTTGAATCTGGTTGTTGAATTTGAACGCTTGTAATGTGCCGGTAGTAATAATCACAATCACCACATATTAGGATACTAAGATGATCATGTAACACTGCCTTTTCTTTTAACAGCTTTCTAACCACAAACTCCGCAGACCCTCTGCCAGGAGCAACATAGTAACCTTGGACTTCTACCGGTCATGGTGCCAGTGAGACAATGCAATTAATAAAATTACATAGTGAACAACAATTTGTAGACATAAATATGGGAATGGGTCATTTAGATTTTGGCTAGATCCAAGCCTAAAATGTATCACATCAATGCTTCAGTCTAACCAGCACTAGACGAGTGATAAAATGTACGTTGTGTAATGCCTACTATCAGTTTGGTCACTGCTATGTGCTATGTCATGTCCCATTCTCTCTTCAAACATCAGGACCGCTGTTCCCTAAAATCCTACTGCATCATCATATCACACATGATCTTTGTGGCAAGAAAATGAAAGACAAATACATGATTAGTTTAACTAACCTGTGTGGCTAATATAGAAAGGAAGCCAATATAGAAATGTGTAGGCGACTAGCTTGCAGAAAAACAGACAGAGAGCAAATGGCACAACTCCAGGAATTCTGAATGCCTCAATGAATCCCACTGCCTTTTCTGTCACTTCTGTCTGTCCTTCCAATAAAGGGGTCTCCATTTGATTCTTACCTGAATCCTTGAAATGATCATCCTCAGCTCCAATTGACTCAGGGCTAGCAGGCAAGAACAGAAACACTATAAGCCCAACTAATGCAATAATAGCACCAGGAATAACAAATGACCAGCCCCACCCAAACTTCAGGAGAGCAGCTGCTATCAGAGATCCTGATATGTTCCCTACAGAAGTATGAGCATTCCAAATTCCCATGATTAGCCCTCTCTTTCTCTTGCCAAACCAATTACCAACAACTGCTACCACTGAGGGCCACCCAGTTGACTGAAAAAGGCCAGCAATTAACTGAATACCCAAGAAATAGTAGAAGTTGTGTACATTGAGCCAGTATCCAGCTCCAAATGCAGCTGTGAAAAAACCGGTTCCTATCATTCCAATGGTCAGGAGAACCCTCAGATCCACTCGATCACCAATATGGCCAACAAAGAACATCCCAATTGCATAAATTGCTAGAAATGCCAAATCAATATCCCCAAGCAATGCAGTGCCATCTCTGGAATCAAATGGTGCCCAGCCACCATAGAGCACCACATAATTCTCAGCCGTATAGAATTTATCAACATCCAAGCACCTAGGACAGTGCAAAAAGCCTAGATTTGATGGCTTAGGATCAAGAACACCCTTAACAACACTCATGGTTTTCCTTGCTGCATGGTAGCTAGCGTAAGAAAAGAATGTCAATATCAAGACAAGGGCCTGGCATGACCTGAGGGACAGAGAACTCCCCTGGGCACACTCAAAAAGATGAATCCCAGGAGGCTTTGCTCTATGCATTGTACCACTTTGTTTAGTTGGAACACATGTGCGATGCAGAACTCAGCTTCTCTGCAATGATATAGCCTGGAAGAGACCTGGCCAGTAACGTCCTACTGCCATACTTGAGTACATGCCATCTACAAAGAACAAGGACACAAAACATCAGAATGCCTGTAGTAATTCGGTACTATTTTGCAAGGAAAGTGCATGAAGCAATTCAAAAGGCAACTTTCGTATTTACAAATTTATAATACAGCAAAAGAAGACAGTTTGCCAAGGTAAATTGTATGGTGACATGAATCAAACATTTCGGGCGACAGAAGCTTAGTTGGTAGGGCCAAAGCCATGAATAACAGTGGAAAGAATCACACTCCCCTCGAATTGGGGAGAGTGGAGGTGAAGCAGGCTTTAGCCGGTGGAAGGTTCTACCCTACCCTCGGTACACGCCAGAAGGGTCGGCATTCTGAACAATCCACAGGTGCTCAAGAACCTTTTATGGAGAGGAAACCGGTGCGCCGAGTTCTTTACGAATTATGAGCACCTGAGAAATCAAATCCTTTGCGGCAGGCAAAACGAACGATTTCAATGGGAACTTCAAGTCGACTTTTCTATCCTTCTGTATGTTTCTGAGTGCTCCTTAGCTTCAAAAGGTGGGACCTCATAAAGGAATTCATAACACAGAATACCCATGCTCCATATGTCAACATGGTGATAATGTTCTGTCTTCAACCATTTCAGGAGGCAGGTAATCTAGAGTTCAGCACATAGTCATCTAACTCATCTTCTGTTGAAGGTGGACCAGCCAAAGTCAGCAATTTGGATCTCGCCCTGGGCTCTAACCAAAAGATTTTCTGGTTTAGTGTCCCGATGGATAACATGTTTCCCATGAAGGTAGATCAGAGCTCTAGCCAGTGATGTGTGATGAAATGTAAGTTGCTGAGCACCTCTCGGAGAACTCCTTGTACTACCAGTTCTGAGGATTAAAAAAACTCCTTGTACAGTACAGTTCACCCTTATGCCTGTATGCAGTTGGAATGGAATAGACACTGGGCAAAGCCTAGTGGGGAGGAAACTTTTGGACGTTGAACCCCGAAGTGGGTTTGAATTGCAGATCAATCAATTAATTTGAATCGTCCTTTTAGAAGGCAAATTTCCCTGTACTTGAAACCCAATGACAGGACTAGTCTCATTATCTCATCAGAACTATCACCACCTCTACACAGGTAAACAAAACCTACCACTTGCAACGGGAGAAGGAGAATAACCCCGATCAATTACCTCGACGAGATGCGATTCTACTGATGAGAAGGCCTCCGATCGAAAGGGGAAGACCGGGCAGCAATGGCGCAGCTTTTCGTAACGCCGCGGCTGCTGCTGGCCTCCTGCGACCAGTAGATTTGGGCGAGGAGGTCTGAAGCCTGAAGCCGTGAACTTGTTCTGACGGGTGTCTCTCACAGCCTCCTCACTCTCTCCTCGCCTTCCTGGGCCTCCGAGGGTTTTGCTTGATGGGCCCCTGCCATCGCCTTCCCTTTCTAGAGGCAACCGGTTTGTTCTAGCAGCTCATGATAATTTCCCCTCAAAAAAAAAGAAAAAGAAAAGAAGCTCATGATAATTGGTTGTGCCAGACACGGCACCACACACGTGTTGGCTTCTTTTGTGAACTCGTACTCCTAAGTGACAAATTTCACTAAAACACAGTCATGGGCTCATGAGTAGATCTGATTGACAGGGAAGCTTCGGTGTGAAAAGATTCACGAATACTCGAATAGTGCTCCCTTCTATACACGGGTACTCTCTAAATCATGGTAAAAACCTGCCTCACCTTTTGCCCTTTCGGTTTTGGGGAGAATTGTTCCTTCTCAGAATTCAGAAGTCACGGCCAAAGGTCTTCATAGAGCGACACTTTACAAATGATCATTGATGTATGCGACGAGGGGCAATCATGCATTCATGCGCGCGGTATCTGCGCCCTTTCTGGATGATGACCACATGGCTAATCTACATTTGAACAATGGATTGCGTGTCTAAGTTGTGTGCGAGCGAAAGCGAATCAATTTCTTGCACGAGACTCTGTACACAGATGCAGTGACAACAAGCTAACAAATCTTTGCGTGCCAGCTCGCCGTTGCACACAGCTAACAACAAGCTAATTAACGGGACTTGTAGGAGACACTAGCAATAATTACATTCGGATTGCTGCTTCTATCTAACAAATCTTTTGGTCGTATCCTGTTCGCAGCGTGGCAGGTTTCACTACGACTACATGGAGGATGTCCCTGTACAGGAGAGTTAAGTTCCTTCTGTACCAGCAGCGCAACGCAAGGCAGGGGTTAACGTTGCATCACTTCTCCTCTCTTCTACATGTTGCCCATTTCAGGTTCCAGTCCGTATTACAGCAGAATCCATTGGAGACTCTACGTACAGCAGCGCCATGCTCACGGCAAGAGAAGCCTGTCGCCTACGTGCATCATCTGAACTGTCTTCTTCGAGCTCACTGCAACATCAAGGAGACTAATCAGATAAGGTACGTTAGAGATTATAACATGTTATGCTCATTCCGAGTGCCAGTGCCAAACCTGTCAGTTGGGCCGTGGAGGTAGTTAGCGCTGATCTCCATTACATTTTCCAACCAGGTACCGGGGAGCTAGTGATAACCTATAGTGCACTTGGGGTACTTGGCGCCGGACCCGTGTAGACTATTAGCCGCTTATCAGCTGTCGAAACCAGTAGGGTGGTGTTTTCTTGGTCTAGAGCGAGTGCCGTGACGTCCTGTCCTTCTTCCAGCTTCAGCGTATGGATTACCTGGCAGTGTATACATAACTGCTTAGAAATTTGCACAGGTATTTCCCAAAAAAAAGGAGAAATTTGCACAGGTAAAACCAGAGGTGACAATACATAGCAAAAGCCAAAAAGTTGTGCTCGGTGTTCACCTCAAGTTTGTATAGATCAAGGAAGCAGATAGAGGGAGGGTCAACAGATATCCTGGTCTCATTTGATTCTTGTACATCCTCATCACTATTGGGCTTGTCAAGCTCATAATCATCTTCTAGAGCATTACTGCAGTCATGATTGTCAGTGCTAGCTGAACAAGTACCCATTGCAGCAAATTGTCCATCTGTAGAAATCTCAATGCAACTGAGTCGTGCAGACAAAGGTGACACAGCCACGGTAGCAATAGGGATTCCGTTAACAGTGAAGGTGGACAATCTTTTCTCAAATTCATTCCAAATCAATACAATTCCTTGAGAAGACAAGCATATGGAATGGGCTTCTGGCACATCGAGCTTCTTTATTAGCCGACCTGTCCTCAAGGAATGTAATAGGACACCAGACACACTAGAAGATGAACCAACAAGCCCCAAATCAGAACTAACAGAACAACAGGTTACTTCTCCAAGATGTCCTCTTAGTACATGCATAGGACCTTCAATTTGTCGCCTCCTGTAGGTTTCTAGAGTTTTGCTTGGACTATTATCACTGCTACTACCAGTGGCTAGAGGACTAGTAGGTGTTGTCGGTGTAGATGGTGGAGGTTCTGGAGTATTTTTCTTATGTGCAGAACCCACCTGACGTATCCTCCAAAGTATAACTGTTGTGTCACGAGACCCTGTAACAAGATAATTACTGTCTGCAGACAGTGCGAGGCAGGTCACAGGAGCAAGATGCCCAAATGCAGTTTCGATAGTCCTTGCTCCATCCGGAGAGATCATCTTTACAGAGTTATCTGCATGCCTGCCTATAGTAAAAGAAAATAAGGATGCCAGGAACAGCTTACCACAATAGTTCTTAGAGTTGTAGGACAGACAGCTAAAACAATATAATAAGACAAAAAATCATGTAGCATCCTATTCAGGAACCAATTAGAAAACTAGTTGTTTGAAACCATAACATTAGGTTTCAGCTTGAGAGAATTGTGAGGGTTCTGTAGGAAACAAAAAAAAAAAAAGAGAGTAAAATATGTACCAAAGAGAATGACGAAATGCCAGTTTTTCAGCAAGTAGCATTGAAGGAAAAAGTTGACGTGCAATGAAATAATTACCAGTTATAACTTCTTTGTCACATGTAACAACAACAGCTGATGAATTTTGTACTGCAGATGCAGCAAATGCTACAGCTCGTGGAAACTGATAGTCTTCTGCAGAACCTGAAGATCCTTTAAATATGCGAAATATTGCACCACCACTAGAATTTATGGCATTTTTTCCGTGATGAAAGAGGAAAGGCGCCCCTAGGCCATCTGGAGTATTTGGCTGCCAATGGTGCAATGCCACATGTGCTGTGGGAACATTAGAATCTATGACTACAAGACAATCATTGGATACAAGCATCGTGCTAGCAGGAACATTGCAGTGCTCTGGACTTGGAAGCACATAAGGTCTAACTTCACTTGGGTTCCGGAATATTGTCTACACAGAAGAAGAAAAAACGGAGAGGCAGTAAGTTCACCATGAAATACCATGGTGCTAAAAAGCAATTGGTTGCTGTTTAATGCAAAAATACAATGGTGCATGTGAGCTAAGCGGTCACCCTTGTCATTCAACCATCATTAGTATTGAGATTGCATGAAGGACTAGGAGTAGTCACATTTAATAAGAATTCTAAAGAACATCCAATAAATTCTGTCAACTTATCATATGCCCTGGAGGCAAAAATGGAGATGGATGTAACCTACTATGAAAGTGAACTCTTGAATAATGTGCTATTCTGTCCCTTGAATAAGAAATTACTATCTCTGTTCCAAATTACAATTCACTTTGGCTTTGTCCTAAAGTCAAACTTCTCTAACTTTGACCAAGTCTATAGGAAAATGCATCAAAATATACATCAGCAAATTAGTTACATTAAATTTTGCATGAAATATATCATGATACAGTAGTTATTTGAACTTGTAGATGTCAATACATTTTTCTAAAAATTGGTCGAAGTCAGAGAAGTTTGACTTAGGACAAATCTAAGGTGAACTATAGTTTGAAATGGAGGGAATAATAATAAATCAGCAAATATGAGTCTAAACGATCCATTTTTTCATATCTATCTGGTGTAGTAATAGTATATGCACAAGTATGTCTACCAAATAATGGACTTCTTTTCTTGCGAAACATGGAAATGATACTTGAAATTTTTACCTGCAATTGTAATATTTCTGTTAGCGGCCTTCTTCTTATGTGTGGAACTGTCAGCAGTTGAGACGGTGTCTGTCCAAAATAACATATTTGATTTTGTACACCTCGCTGTTGCACCTTCAGCATTTTCAAAAAATATGAAAATTTTGTATAGTTTCACCAAATCTGAAAAGGCGAAATGCATAATACTTACTGGATCGGTGATTTTATCAATGTCCACCATCCCATCATATGTAACATGTGGGAAGATATTGTTGGCTACCACTGCTTCTTTACCTCTTTGTTTATATCTGAACAAGTATTCAATGACAAAGTGGTGTATCATATAGATGCGGAGAAAGATGACATCAATACAAGCCTCTTAAGAGAAAAATAGGTCAATGAATATGTTCTTCCTGTTAGTTCTTATAAAGTGAACAGTCTAAACATAGAAATCATATTCCAAGGATCTATTTATCATAATAGAAAGTAAAAGGACAGACATTAAAGCAGCTTAAGTGGTAATTTGGAAACTAGCCTTAAACATGGTAAAATTATCTAGACCAATCCTACTAAAAAAGCATCAGGCACGATGATTGAATTAGTGATTTAAAGAAGGCAGGCTGGCGGTGGATATGAATGATATTGCAAAAATAAAAATTTAGATAAATGAGTGAGTAGAAGGCAAATGTAATTACATGTGGAAACATAATAACACATAAATAACTAACATACCCAAATATTAGATCAATCCATTCATGCAAACGCGTGGAGACATGATCACTCTCGAGAGCTTTCCGATGCATATGTATAAAATCAACAGCATTTTCAGCCCAAGGAGGCAGTGCTACAGAGCCTGCAATAATACTCAAACATTAAGGGTTTCAGTTTCACTGCCTTATCTGTATCTATACAGACTGAAATGAGACTCACCTAGTCTTCCACTTGAGTTTACATTAGTAAATACCTCAGGAAGGTAAAACATCTCTGGAACCTAGAAAGATACCCACATAATCAGATTCCTGTAGAAGATTCCAAATAGACTACTGCACCAAACAATGTAGAATGCACAGTAACCAGTGGAAAATACATCCAAGAAGCACATGTTTAAACAAAACTTACTAGCTCTTTTACATCATTCATGCCCTCAAGAACACTGTTCCATGTTCCGGCGATATCCGAGAATGCACAATCATCATGATCAAACTTGGCACTTTGCAGCTGAGCATAGAGGATACTAAAAGGTTCTATCCTGGCAAGATAATACAATACCTGCAATAGTTATAATACTAATTTTCAATATCTTTACAATGAATCAATACTTCAAAAAGAATCATATACACAAGGTATGCCAATCAACTAAAGAGTGGTTTGTTATTGAAGAGCAGTGAAAGGCTTAACAGCTATATCTTAGTCCCAACTCCGAACAAAAGGCACAAACAAACCACAATCAAACACGAAAGCATAGACATATAAGAAAGATGTACCGTGCCAGGATTGGATTTCTTCAACCGTGCAGGATTTAGTGCACCAATTGGCTGCATAGGAAATTATCAAGTATACCAGTGAAGCAAATGGAAACACAGGACATGCTATTATTACATGGAGAACCCAGACTATCAAGGAAAGGGAAGATTTACCTTTGAAAGATCTCGGTATGTGGACGGACTTTCCAAATCCAAGGTTTTGGACTTGTAATCTGCTATTACCCATGGAAAAACAGGATACTGCAGAAAAAGATATTGAACATAAAGAATAGTAGCAAAAAATTATTACATTTTGGACTGAGAAGCATGTAGTAAAAAAAAGATGCCTGAGTAATGTCGTTGTAAGTGCGACCAGCGAGAGTGTTCAGTTCCATCAAATATTCAAAATTGCTAATCTGCACAAGCAAAGTATACTCAGATCTTGATATCTAACACATAGGGATGTGCTGCTGCAGAAATGAAATTATTGTGTTCATGTACCTCCCATTTAGCCCAGCGCTCCATCAACTGTGTCTGCTTGAAGATTTGCTCAGGTCTCTAAAAAGAACATATCAAATTAGTGGTTCTGAAAGTGTTGGAGTATGTTTAGGCCCATGAGGCTAAGGCCCATGTGGCCCATGTATGGAACTATATATAGCTACCCTTCTAGGGTTAGCCCTAAGCAATAGACACACATCTTTCAACATGGTATCAAAGCCTAGTTTAGTTTTCCTTCCCCTCCACCACCCAGCCGCCGCCGCCAGGGCCTCTGGCAGCCGCCGCCGGCCAGCCTGCCATGGCTGGCCGCCCTCCTCCTCCCCCTCCCCTCTACTCTCACTTCCCCCCTCTCTCTACCTCCTACACCTGGGCCCAGATCTTGGCCGGCACCTCTCCCTCTCCTGGCGCCCCCTCTCCTCCTCTGGCCGGCGCCGGTCAGACCCGCCCGGTCCTCTCTGGAGTCGGGGTGGAGGTGCCCGCCTCTGATGCCCCTCCAGCCGCCACCTCTGGCCGCGTCCTCCCTTCCACCCACCTCCTGCAGCAGCGCCCGCCCATCCTCCTTCTCCAGCCGCTGCAGGGCGCCATTCCTGCTGCCGCCGCCCCAGCCACTGCCCTCACCACCGATGCTGCTCCGGCCGCTGGGGGGGGTCTGTCGAGGGTGATGACATGGGAGCCGCCGGTGGGGGTCTCCAGGTCGACGGCGGCCTCCAGCAGCCCCTCCCACAACCGCAGCCCCACCTCCACCCTCACCAGGCGCTGCTCGAGGGACAAATCGCTGCTGCTGCCACCTCCGTGTTTCCACCCGGCCTTCCTGGGGGTCTCTCTCTCGGCCCGAATGGACCGAATCTCACCCTCGCCGTGGCTCTTGCTGCTGCCCGCACCGCCGCCGCGGAGGGCCAGGCCCGTGTGCGTGCGGCCGCCCTCGTCTGGGAGCGCGAGCGAGACGCGGCCGACGCCTTGACCCGCCAGATCGCCGAGGCCGAGCAGCTCCTTGCCTCTCCTGCGGGCCTGGACGCCGGAGCCACCTCCTCCGCCTCGCCGGGCCGTCGTGTGTCGCACACCGCCGTTCTCTGGCACGACCCGGCTGACCCGCTCGTGGCTCAACTCCACTTCCAGGCCGGGGGGGTCCAGAACATTCGCCTTCTCGTTCCGGTCGTCCTCGAGCCGGAGTCTCCTTCCTACGCCCGTTGGCGGGATCTGGTGGTTCTCACTCTTCGCCGCTACGCCCTCGACGACCACGTCCTCCTCGACGCCCCGGTCGCTGCCCAGACGCCGTCGTGGTTCCGACTCGACAGCATCGTCCTCTCCTGGATTCTGGGGACGATCTCTCTGGACCTCCACGACCTCGTCCGCACCTCCCCTGACGCGCGCCGGGCGTGGCTCGCTCTTGAGGGCCAGTTCCTGGGCAACACCGAGGCCCGGGCTCTGCGTCTCGATGCGAGCTTCCGCACCTTCGTCCAGGGAGACCTCTCCGTCGGCGAGTTCTGCCGTCGGATGAAGGGCATGGCTGACTCTCTGGGGGACCTTGGGTGGCCCGTCGAGGATCGCATCTTGGTCCTCAACGTCCTCTGGGGGCTCAGTGACCGCTTCGCCCACCTCCGGACGTGGATCACCCGTCAGCGGCCTTTCCCCACCTTCCTGGAGGTCCGTGACGATCTTGTCATGGAGGAGCTCACTCAGGGCCCCCAGCCTGTGTCCGCTACTTCACCAGGGACTTCGTCGGCGGCTCTGGCTGCCACTTCGCCGCGTCCTCCTACTCCACCGCGGCCGTCCGCTCCGCCACCGTCGTCTCTCCTGGGCCCTCCTCCCTCCGGGCCGAGCGGAGGTGGGGGGGTCGTGGCTCTCGTCGTCGCCGTGGAGGGGGCCGCGGGGGTGGCTGGGGCGGTCACCACCAGGCTTCGGCACCGGCTGGACCACACGGGGGGGCACCATGGCCTTTGTTCCAGAACCCGTGGTCCGGTCGCATCGCCATGTGGCCCTACCACGCTCCTGGAGCCGACACTCGTCCACCTGTGGCCATGCTCACCGGAGCTCCTCCTGCTCCTACGCCGTGGGTTCCACCCTCCGGGACTCCACCGGGGGTCACCAGCTGGGATCAGGCGGCCCTGGCTCGCTCGTTCAGCACCATGGTGCTGACACCTCCGGTCGGACCCGAGTGGATCGCTGATTCGGGGGCCACCTACCACACTACTCCTGACCCCGGTATACTTTCGTCGATTCACTCTCCCTCCTCCTCTCTTCCTTCGTCCATTATGGTCGCAAATGGTTCTTGTATTCCTGTCTCATCTGTGGGTACCGCCGGTGCTCATGGCTCCTTTCGTCTTCCTGATGTTCTTGTTGCTCCTTCCATGGTTCATAATCTTCTTTATATTCGACGTTTTACAGCTGACAATTCTTGTTCTGTGGAATTTGACTCCTCTGGTCTTACTGTAAAGGATTTGGCTACCCGGCGTCCACTGCTCCGATGTGACAGCACCGGGCCCCTTTACACCCTTCGCTTCCCGGCGGCTCCTTCGTCTTCTTCGTCGTCCGTTTTGTCAGCTGCCTTTGTCGCTTCTACTTCCTCCACTACCTGGCACCGGCGCCTCGGCCATCCTGGACGTGATGCCCTGATACAGCTCAGTCGTAGCTCTGGTCTTCCATGTACTCGAGCTCATAATGAGCAACTGTGTCATGCGTACCAATTGGCCCGACATGTTCGTCTTCCTTTTTCTAGTTCTTCCCATGCGGCCCATATTTTTGACCTTGTACATTGCGACCTATGGACATCTCCTATTCTGAGTATTTCCGGTTATAAGTACTATCTTGTGGTTGTTGATGATTTTTCGCATTATTCGTGGACTTTTCCTCTCCGTGCGAAGTCAGATACGTTTACCACACTCCTTTACTTCTTCACTTGGGTGTCTACACAGTTCGGCCTCACCATCAAGGCCGTCCAGTGTGACAATGGTCGCGAGTTTGATAACTCCACCTCCCGAGATTTCTTCCTCTCTCACGGTGTTCAGCTCCGCATGTCTTGTCCATACACCTCTTCGCAGAATGGCAAGGCTGAGCAGATGATTCGCACCACTAATGACACCGTGCGTACCCTTCTGTTTCAGGCCTCTCCCCGCTCGCTTCTGGGCTGAGGGCCTGCACACCGCCACCTACCTCCTTAACCGCCTCCCTTCTGCAGCCTGTCCCACTCCTCCTCACCACGCCCTCTTCGGTAACTCGCCTCGATACGATCACCTCCGCGTGTTTGGGTGTGTGTGTTACCCTAACACCGCTGCCACTTCTTCTCACAAGCTGGACCCTCGTTCCACGCTCTGTGTCTTCCTCGGGTACTCTCCGGATCACAAGGGGTACCGGTGCTTTGACCTTACCTCCCGACGGGTTCTCATCTCTCGCCATGTGGTATTCGATGAGTCCGTCTTTCCCTTTTCCAGCACTACCACCCCTCCGGTACCGGATCCACCCTCCCTGTTTCCCACTGACCCGGTGGTTCAGCCACCTGTTTCGTGGTCTCCTGCAGGTACCTCTTCGCCGCGCGATGGGCCGCCTCCCGGTCCCGGATCCCCAGCGGGTCCGGGCCCGTCGGTCTCGGACGCGGCCCCGTCCTCTCCGGCTGGTGCAGACCCGGGGCCTTCGTCCCCTGCTTCTGCCCCGGGGGGGTCGTGTCGGTTGCCGACGCCGGATCCCGTCCCGGCACCTGCACCGGCACCTCCGTCGAGGTTCGCCGCGCCGGTACTGGTGTACCAGCGCAGGCCGCGGCCGCCGCCGCTCGCGCCTCCCTCTCCACCAGGGACACCGACACCACCGCCGCTGTCCCCGCCGGCTCGTGGTGCCCCGCCGGTCTACCACCCGCCGCTGCTTCACCGACACCCGCGGCATGTTCACCCGATGGTGACCAGACACGCGGCTGGCACACTGCCGCCTCGTGTCCTCGAGGCTTCGACCGGCGACGCGGTGGTCTCTCCGGTACCCTCTTCCGTTCGCGACGCCTTACTGGACCCTCACTGGCGCCGCGCGATGGAAGAGGAGTACGCCGCGCTACTCGCCAACCAGACATGGGAGTTGGTGCCCCGGCCGCCGGGCGCCAATGTCGTCACCGGCAAGTGGATTTGGACTCACAAGCGCCGGGCCGACGGATCTCTCGAGCGCTACAAGGCTCGGTGGGTCCTCCGGGGTTTCACTCAGCGCCCTGGCATCGACTACGATGAGACCTTCAGCCCGGTGGTCAAGCCGGCCACTGTCCGTACCATGCTATCGCTGGCGCTTGCTCGGTCTTGGCCCGTCCATCAGCTGGACGTCAAGAACGCCTTCCTCCACGGCCTTCTCACCGAGACGGTGTACTGCAGTCAGCCGGCGGGGTTCGTCGATACCACCCGTCCTGACATGGTTTGCCGGCTCAACAGGTCCCTCTACGGCCTCAAGCAGGCACCTCGGGCGTGGAACCACCGGTTCGCTGCATTCTTGCTGACCCTGGGGTTCATGGAGGCCAAGTCAGATACGTCTCTGTTCGTCTACCACCATGGAGCCGACACTGCATACTTGCTGCTCTATGTTGATGACATTGTCCTCACCGCCTCCAGTGAGCCACTTCTTCGCCGGATCATCACCGCTCTCCGGCAGGAGTTCGCGATGAAGGATCTGGGTGAGCTCCACCACTTCCTCGGTGTTACTGTTGAGCATCGTCCTACCGGGCTCCTACTTCACCAGCGACAGTACACTCGGGACATCCTGGAGCGGGCTGGGATGACTGACTGCAACCCCTGCTACACTCCGGTCGACACTCAGGGCAAGCTGTCTGAGGCTGAGGGACCACCGGTGGCCGATCCCACTGCGTACAGGAGTCTTGCCGGGGCCCTTCAGTACCTCACCTTCACTAGGCCGGACATCACCTATGCAGTTCAGCAGGTCTGCCTCCATATGCATGACCCCCGGGAGCCTCACCTCACGGCTCTCAAGCGCCTCCTCCGCTATCTCCGGGGCACGCTCGACTACGGCCTCCTCCTCCACCGGAACTCCTCCACCGACCTCACCGTTTACACCGACGCTGACTGGGCCGGGTGCCCGGATACTCGCCGCTCCACCTCCGGCTACGCCGTCTTCCTGGGCGGCAACCTGGTGTCTTGGTCGTCCAAGCGCCAGCCGGTGGTCTCCCGGTCCAGCGCCGAGGCGGAGTACCGCGCCGTGGCTAACGGTGTGGCGGAGGCCGCCTGGCTCAGGCAGCTACTTGCGGAGTTGCACACTCCGCCCTCCCGGAGCACACTGATCTACTGCGACAACGTCAGTGCGGTCTACCTCTCCACCAACCCCATCCAGCACCAGAGGACGAAGCATGTGGAGATCGACCTACACTTTGTCCGTGATCGGGTGGCCATGGGCGAGGTGCGGGTTCTTCACGTTCCGACGACTTCCCAGTTCGCGGACATCTTCACCAAAGGCCTCCCATCCTCGACCTTCACCGAGTTTCGCTCCAGCCTCAACATCACCAGTGGCTAGTTGCGTCTGTGGGGGGTTGTGTGTGTTCTTTCTTGTTTTCAGCCTTGAACACCGCTGCGCCGGTAGTTCAGACTGCGGGGGGGTGTTGGAGTATGTTTAGGCCCATGAGGCTAAGGCCCATGTGGCCCATGTATGGAACTATATATAGCTACCCTTCTAGGGTTAGCCCTAAGCAATAGACACACATCTTTCAACAGAAAGGACAAGAAACCTCCTGATTTCAGAAATCCACTGAGCACTTACTTGGGTAGCAAGGAAAATGTCGTTCAAATAAGGAGGTTTGGTGTGAGCAATGGCCCGATAAGCATTTGTACGTGATCCTATATCCTAAGTTCAGATACAATTCCAAAAAGGTTATTCAGCGATAACATGCATGAGGTTCAAACAAGTTGGATTAGAGTCTCATAAAGGATGTACCTCGAAATCAAATAAAAAGTTTGACCTGTCTACCATAAATAATTCCAAAGCGCTTTGATGTAGTAGATATCTGCAGTAATTCATTTAAATCAGTGTGGCACAAAGAGAGCTAAGTGGTTAGTGTTAACTACTTAACTCTATAATGTAGAAATATATGAGCAGGCAATAGATGATCTAAAAACTAAAAACATTTCCATTAACTAAATCTTTTCTTAAGAAAACCATAACCTAACAAGTTCCAATATGTACCAGACAGTAAAAAGAATCATTTACCTTCTACTATAAATCTGATGAAGTGAAGATAGGAACCAGCTCCGATCTCTATCTTGCTGATCATATTGGCCACTAGTGGATACAATATCATCCATGTAACTGTCACTCATATGCTCATCAACTATGAAGTTAATCCTCTTTGATGTGACCTGAGAAAAAGATTACAAACTAGGGTTTAAGATATCCATTAGCATATTGAATTAGGAGATGAAATGGATTAGTAAGACAGAGAACACAAGAGAAAGACTTGTGATAGTAGCTAAGCTCATTAGTGAGATTTGATTATCATGCTGTCAAGGTAAATAACCAAGAAAAAATAACTGTATATATGCAAAAAGAGATTGGTTGTCATATGCTCGTGTTTATTTAAACTTCAGTTTTGATTAGATTTAGATGTCATTATCATTAATGATGAGAAGTAATGACACCAACCAGAAGTTTGTTTTAGTACTGGCATACATGTAAACTATACAGTGAAAGCACGTACATTAGAACACACTTACTTGGAAGGTTCCTCGTACAACCTTCAATGGCCGAATCATCATTGAAGGAAGTTCAATAATAATTCGCTCATTATTAGTCTTGTAACCAGGTGTAACTACTGTGGATCGAACCAAGTTGCGAACACCAGAAAAGTCAGAACTTCTTGAATCTATTGATCCTGTAAAAACCTGATCAGGTGTTGATGAATCTGTCAGTTGATCATCCACACTGCTGCATATATTCTCACTTTCTCTCTGTTCATGTCCTTCATCTACTGTAATCAAAGAACTTATTCGAAGAACACTAAGTAAAGAGTCTCCATCTTCTGAGTGGCATGCATCTGCACCATCACAAAGAAACTTCTGCTCCCCATAATTAACAGAAGCACCCAAGTGATTCAACCAATTGTAGTTCCTTTTCATAAATCTTCTCATTCTTAACGAACTTTCAGTTAAGTCTAACTTCCAGAAAATCTGCGTGACAGAAAAAAAAGGAAAGGCACAAAAGTCAGAGATAAGAAAACAGAATTCATGCATGTAATTTAGCTCGATGATGCAATTTTTTCCTGAATGAAAAAAAATTTGGTTCAACATCATCATAAAGCGGTCAGCAAGGGGAATTGTTTTTCATAACAACGTAGTATAACAGGAAAGTGTAAAGGAAACACAGAACTGTGACCATACACTATCAGGGCTACAGAGGAGTTCTCCAAAAGGTCCGTAGAGTCTACTTGTCTCTATCAAGCAATGAAGAAGATGTCGCCATGCCCGAAGTCCAATAGACATGGAACTGCGGTTTAATATTTCGACTTGTGTTCGCCTCTCCATCTGCATGCCCAAAAGTTGCCTCAATGATGCATAGCAATTTCTAAATTTCAAGAGTGGATGCATTCCATTCCATAACAACGTACCTCAACTCGCTGCAAATTACGTGCTAACGCGAAACTGGAAACAACAAGTGCAACATATTTGTATGAAAGGGCAGAAAAATCTCTTCCTGAAACAGACTTTGAGTCAGCAGACTGCAGACACTCCATCCACGCAGCACCCATAGCTTCAGATATGTTCCACCTTTGGGCTCTCTCAATATCACCAGCAGACCTCCTCTGTCCTGAAGTAGCCATCGCTACAGCACTAAGACCCCTTCTTGAACCAATCTTAGCACTACGCTCAAGGTCACGAGCAGCAGACAAGGCTGCAGCTTTTGCCGCTGCTTTGTCCTTCGGTGCTGATGTAGGCAAGCTTGGTGTAGTATCTATAGGCATCTGAAAACTTGAGAAAGTGTGCAATTTAGCTGCTCTACGCTCAAGCAATGAGGTGTCACGCCTGCGCAATTTATTGGTTGGTGGTGCTATTGTTTCTGTCCCAGAGGCACCAGCAGCAATCATGGCCAATGCCATTGCAACTGGTGGAGAGGCAAAAGCAGCAGCCCAGGCAGGTGATATCATTGCAACACCAACCTGAGATCAAAAAACATGAAACAAAAATATCACCATGAACAGATGGCCTTTTGAAGAAAAACAGTGGTGAAATCTTTATCCTACAAACTTTACATAAAAACCAATGTTTTATTAAAAGTAGCATGTAATAGTATCACCACTTAAATGTTTATGAAGACTTAGGCAAGCATCCCGTGAAATATTTCAGAAATAAAATGCAAATAGCAATACTGAGAGAACTGATAAGTAACAAGTCTGTAAAACACATAGTTTCAAGAATATGAAAGTACAAGATAAACAAGTTGACCAGATTCAGAGTTTCCTTTGCAAAATTAGCTTTTTTTTCAGAAAGCTCAGAGTTTCCTATGCAAAATTAGTTTTTTTCAGAAAATTATACGATCCAAAAATAACGATTCTCCGAAACAACTCGATAGAACTTCTAATATGCGCTAGTAGTACCAACAGTCACTAATACAATATGAGCACAAGCACCAGGCACCCTCAGTTGTCACCCTTGCATGAAATATAAAGTATTAACTTTTACCTCAACGGGTGAAGTGTCTGCTGCCGAAGCCCAATCATCAACAACTAGTGGATTTTGCACATCTGGAGATGTCAGCTCGTGTATACCAGCCAAAACAGAACGATATCTTTTCAGGACAGCTACAAATGGTGGCATGATCAATCCAACATACTTTTTCCTCACTGGTTTTCTGTCACTGCTTACAGCATGCCATAACTGTTATGATACATAAATTTCATGAGCAATGTGGGCTAAAGAAAACTTGTTCGTCTAATGCTAGAAACAACCAATATCAACAAACAGACAGTAGCAGAATAGAATTCCATGAGTTTAAAGACAGTCCATGGTACATGCTGTGTATCAGGACAATTTGATTCATTCAAAAGAGAACAAACAAGAATAAAAAAATACAAGAGAGATTACGAGTGATATTGATGTTCCTTGTATTCTATGTTTCATAGAAGACGAAAATAATTCTAAACTTAACAGAAAAAGACGAACAAACAGCTTTTATGCAGGTCACATTGAAGCATTAAAACACTTTTATGGATTCGTCCAAAACAGAAAAGTAGCTTAATAACATACTCCCTCAATCCCGGAGTGATAAACGTATTTTGATTAGACAAAAGTCAAACAACATAAATTTTGACCATTAATTTGTCTTACTATATGTTGACACTTGCCAAAGAACCAATACCAACTCAGAGGCACTTTGAATACAAATCTATTGATACAAGTTTCATGGCCTAAACTTGTATATAATTTGAATAATTGGTTAAAGTTTGTAAAATTTGAATTTTCCCTGTATAAAATATGATTATCATTCCGGGACGGAGGGGGTATGATTCATGGCACTTTAATGAAATAATTATGATTAGAAAAAATGTGACAACATGTGCTGACTTCAATAAATTATTCAAGATGGAATGAGAGCACTGGAAACTGAAATCTCATCAGACGGAGATCTATTATTCTACTACAATGATAAATAAACTTACCTCTGAATAAAGAATAGAAGAAGCAACCAGAACTCGTTGTCTCTTAGATTCAGAAACAGGCATATTAAGAATAGGGCCGAGCACTCTGTTAAAAGAGCAAGAACTCCAAACATAAGTGAATATATATATATATATGGCTACAGAAAAAAGAAAAAATATTTAATAAAAGGTAATGCCAGAATATGACTAAACACTGAGAATGAGCGGGTTGTGATTGTTGGAGTATATGTAGGCCCATGAGGCTAAGGCCCATGTGGCCCATGTATGGAACCTATTTAGCTACCCTTCTAGGGTTAGCCCTAATTGAGAGAAATCACTTTCCAACATGGTATCCAGCCTTGTTTGACTCTTTCTTCCCCACCCAGCCGCCAGCCGCCGCCCCCTGCTGGCCATCGCCGGCGAGCCGGCGCGCCATGGCTGGCCGGCCTCCTCCCCCTCCCTCCCTTTACTCTCCCTTCCCTTCCGGGCCACCTACCACACCACTCCTGACCCCGGTATACTTTCGTCGGTTCACTCTCCCTCTTCATCTCTTCCTTCGTCCATTATGGTCGCAAATGGTTCTTGTATTCCTGTCTCCTCTGTGGGTACCGCCGGTGCTCATGGCTCCTTTCGTCTTCCTGATGTTCTTGTTGCTCCTTCCATGGTTCATAATCTTCTTTCTATTCGACGTTTTACAGCTGACAACTCTTGTTCTGTGGAATTTGACTCTTCTGGTCTTACTGTGAAGGATTTGGCTTCCCGGCGTCCTCTGCTCCGATGTGACAGCACCGGGCCCCTTTACACTCTTCGCTTTCCGGCGGCTCCTTCTTCTTCGCCGTCCGTTTTGTCAGCTGCCTTCGTCGCTTCTGCTTCCTCTACTACCTGGCACCGGCGCCTCGGCCATCCTGGACGTGATGCCCTGATACAGCTCAGTCGTAGCTCTGGTCTTCCATGTACTCGAGCTCATGATGAGCAACTGTGTCATGCGTGCCAATTGGGCCGACATGTTCGTCTTCCTTTTTCTAGTTCTTCTTCTCATGCGGCCCGCATTTTTGATCTTGTACATTGCGACCTATGGACATCTCCTGTTATCAGTATTTCTGGTTATAAGTACTATCTTGTGGTTGTTGATGATTTTTCGCATTATTCGTGGACTTTTCCTCTTCGTGCGAAATCTGATACGTTTACCACGCTCCTCCACTTCTTTACTTGGGTGTCTACTCAGTTCGGTCTCACCATCAAGGCCGTCCAGTGTGACAATGGTCGCGAGTTTGATAACTCCACCGCCCGAGATTTCTTCCTCTCTCACGGTGTTCAGCTCCGCATGTCTTGCCCATACACCTCCTCGCAGAATGGCAAGGCCGAGCGGATGATTCGCACCACAAACGACACCGTGCGCACTCTCCTGTTTCAGGCTTTTCTTCCTGCTCGTTTCTGGGCTGAGGGCCTGCACACCTCCACCTACCTTCTTAACCGCCTTCCTTCCGCTGCCTGTCCCGCTCCCACTCCTCACCATGCCTTCTTTGGTACCCCGCCTCGGTATGATCACCTTCGCGTGTTTGGGTGTGCTTGTTACCCCAACACTGCTGCCACTTCTTCTCACAAGCTGGACCCTCGCTCCACGCTCTGTGTCTTCCTCGGGTACTCCCCTGATCACAAGGGGTACCGGTGCTTCGACCTTACCTCCAGACGTGTTCTCATCTCGCGCCATGTGGTCTTCGATGAGTCCGTCTTTCCCTTTTCCAGCACCACTACACCTCCGGTCACTGACCCACCCGATCTGTTTCCCACTGACCCGGTGGTCCAGCCACCTTCTTTGTGGTCTCCTGCACGTACCGTCTCGACGCGTTCTGAGCCAGCCGCCGGTCCTGGCTCCCCTGCTAGTCCGGGCCCCTCGTCCTCCGGTGCGGCCCCGCCTTCTCCTGTTGGTGCAGACCCGGGGCCTTCGTCCCCCGCTTCTGCCCCGGGGGGGTCGTGCCGGTTGCCGACGCCGGACCCTGTCTCGGCACCTGCCCCGGCGGCTCCGTCGCGGTTTGCCGCGCCGGTACGGGTATACCAGCGCAGGCCGCGGCCACCGCCGCCCGTGGTTCCGGTCCCTTCTCCGCCGGGAACACCGACACCACCGCCCCTGTCTCCGCCGGCCCGTGGTGTCCCGTCGGTCTACCACCCGCCGCTTCTTCACCGACACCCGCGGCATGTTCACCCGATGGTGACACGGCACGCGGCTGGCACCCTGCCGCCTCGTGCCCTCGAGGCGTCGACTGGTGACGCGGTGGTCTCTCCGGTACCCTCCTCCGTCCGCGACGCCCTGTTGGACCCTCACTGGCGCCGCGCGATGGAAGAGGAGTATGCCGCACTACTCGCCAACCAGACGTGGGAGTTGGTGCCCCGGCCGCCAGGCGCCAATGTCGTCACCGGCAAGTGGATTTGGACTCACAAGCGCCGAGCGGACGGCTCTCTCGAGCGCTACAAGGCTCGATGGGTCCTCCGGGGTTTTACTCAGCGCCCCGGCGTCGACTACGATGAGACTTTCAGCCCGGTGGTCAAGCCGGCCACCGTCCGTACCGTACTATCACTGGCACTTGCTCGGTCTTGGCCCGTCCACCAGCTGGACGTCAAGAACGCCTTCCTCCACGGCCTTCTTACCGAGACGGTGTACTGCAGTCAGCCGGCGGGGTTCATCAACAACACCCGCCCTGACATGGTCTGCCGGCTCAACCGGTCACTCTATGGCCTCAAGCAGGCACCTCGGGCGTGGAACCACCGGTTTGCTGCTTTCTTGCTGACCCTGGGGTTCATGGAGGCCAAGTCAGATACGTCCCTGTTCGTCTACCACCATGGGGCCGACACTGCATACTTGTTACTCTATGTTGATGACATTGTCCTCACCGCCTCCAGTGAGCATCTTCTCCGCCGGATCATTGCAGCCCTCCAGCAGGAGTTTGCGATGAAGGACCTTGGTGAGCTCCATCACTTTCTCGGTGTCACTGTTGAGCACCGTCCTGCTGGGCTCCTTCTTCACCAGAGGCAGTACACTCGGGATATCCTGGAGCGGGCTGGGATGTCTGATTGCAAGCCCTGCTCCACCCCGGTCGACATTCAGGGCAAGCTGTCTGAGGCTGAGGGACCACCGGTGGCCGACCCCACTGCGTACAGGAGTCTTGCCGGGGCCCTCCAGTACCTCACCTTCACCCGGCCGGACATCACCTATGCCGTTCAGCAGGTCTGCCTCCACATGCATGATCCCCGGGAGCCTCATCTCACGGCTCTCAAGCGTCTCCTCCGCTACCTCCGGGGCACACTCGACTACGGCCTCCTCCTCCACCGAGCCACCTCCACCGACCTCGTCGTCTACACCGATGCTGACTGGGCCGGGTGCCCGGATACTCGCCGCTCCACCTCCGGCTACGCCGTCTTCCTGGGCGGCAATCTGGTGTCTTGGTCGTCCAAGCGCCAGCCGGTGGTCTCCCGGTCCAGTGCCGAGGCGGAGTACCGCGCCGTGGCTAACGGCGTGGCGGAGGCCGCCTGGCTCCGGCAGCTGCTTACTGAGTTGCACACGCCACCCTCCAGGAGCACACTGATCTACTGCGACAACGTCAGTGCGGTCTACCTCTCCACCAACCCCATCCAGCACCAGCGGACGAAGCATGTCGAGATCGACCTCCACTTTGTCCGTGATCGGGTGGCCATGGGCGAGGTGCGGGTCCTTCATGTCCCGACGACCTCCCAGTTCGCGGACATCTTCACCAAAGGCCTCCCGTCCTCGCCTTTCGCCGAGTTTCGCTCCAGCCTCAACATCACCAGTGGCTAGTTGCGTCTGTGGGGGGGTTGTGTGTGTTCTTTCTTGTTTCAGCCTCGAACTCCGCTGCGACGGTAGTTCAGACTGCGGGGGGGTGTTGGAGTATATGTAGGCCCATGAGGCTAAGGCCCATGTGGCCCATGTATGGAACCTATTTAGCTACCCTTCTAGGGTTAGCCCTAATTGAGAGAAATCACTTTCCAACAGTGATGTATACAAAAGTATCAGCACTAGCACCGAAGCTCAGGAGCGAGGCCAGGAATAGATTAGGCTCCGGGTTGATCCAGCGTTGATACATGTTCAAGTCATCAAGTCCTTTTTAGCCTTTGATTTTTGCACAATTTTTAGTGGATTCGATTGAGTTTTTGGCCTTGGACCAGCGCTGCAGCCAGTGTAGCCCACTAGCCCTGGTCCAGGCTCCACCACTGCCAAAACTCGTTTTTCCTAAATATTCGTAAATATCATGCAACATAGAAAATGGCATTGGAGACAGGTCCCCATGGACCACTCACCACTTGTCAGCTTCACATTGGACTCTGTTTTCCAATTTTTATGAGGTGTTACTGAACTCTCTTTATTGTTTTTTTTTTCATAAGAGTGCCCTGTGAAGTAGGGGCTTCGATAATTTGAACAGCAGAAAATTACGACCTCTACATCCTATCTCTTTTCATGTACATTGATTATTGTTGCTAGGCTACAAGATAGCGAATAGATTGTACCTCCACAAAAGTGCAGCTGGACGTTTTCTCATAGACTCACTGGAGTGTCCCAGCATGCTTCCAGTTTGACAGCCTAATCCTTCTGAAATCACATTCTTCATGCTAATGTTCCTCATGAAAATGTCATCTTCCCCACTGTCATCCTCCCTCATTGAAACAAGGATCAACCGGAGCATGCAAAAAAATGGCTGATCACTATCTAACAACTGATTAAAGGCACCCATTACACCCATGCCAGGCCCAAATCCAACTCCACTATCAAGGAAACCACCAAGTTGAGAATCTAATAGAAGTGCCTGCAGCATCGCAACTGATTTCTTGACTAATGGAAGTTCAATCCAGTTTCCATCGGAGTCCTTCTCAAGAACGGACTTCCATGACACCCAACCACTCCCCCCACCACCAAACACATTAGATTTGGGAGGGATGCATACACCATACCACAATCGGGTTCTGTACTTCCACCCTTCTGAAAGATCCGAAATACAGCTCCCATAAGATACAAATGCATGCCTGACCGATCCATAAGGCTCAGCTGCTGCTGCTGCTGTTACACGTTCCATCACTTCAGCAGAAAGTTGCCCATTTGTATCTACCGTAGAAGCAAGAACCTGGAAAATTTTTTGACAAAGACAATAGCAATATAGTAAGATAACCTTCAAAAGAGAATACGAAGATTATTTCAAAAAAAAAGAGAGAATACGAAGAGTAACCAAAAGTGAGCGATTGGCTACCATCTATTAATTAAAGTCATTGCTGCAGTAAACACAGTATTCTTTTGGATTACATTTATGTTTATTGAGTTCCAAAACTCAGTGAAACAGAGCAGTCAATAGGCAACACAGAAAAAAATATAGACAAAAAAAAATCAATGATACTAAGAACAGTACACTACCATAAACATATCATAAGATAACCTACTAGCTACAGACATTCATATTAATCAAGAACCTACAAGCTGCAAACAGGGTTTTCGATTATAATGCAGCCTCTTCAGAAGTTCATGTTTAGTTCCCATAATGGCTAAGGGCCTTACTGATTACAAGGTTAAACAAATAGTATTGTTTATTGCTTCATTATAAGTTGTTCCTTGAAGTTGAACTTCAATCATCTATTATATATTCCCTAATCAATACCATAGTGCTTCTTACAAACTAAAAATATTTAGAATGACACCATCTCATCTTGCAATTCACCAATACTCAGAAAATAGAAATAAGTTTGACATGTAATGATGTAACATGCTGAAACATTGGAAGGCCATTCTAGATATACATACATCAACTGGAAGACCACCAGCATCACTGGACAAAGACTGTCTTGAGCCCCCAGCTTCCAAATGCTCACTGCCAGTTCTACTCAATGAATTTGACCTACTGACAGCTGATGAAGCCATTGAAGCAGGTGAGGCAGCACTATCAACTAAACAGGTCATGAAAAATTGTTGACTGCGTGACCTCAAATGATCTTCCACAAGCATCAGCAGAACAATTGCATTCTCAGCCAAAATTACTGAGACATTGGCAGCTTTCTCTGCATGTACTTTTGTTTCTTTAGGCACTAAACCCTCCACTGCAACACAAGCTGCAGCAGCAACAATCCCTTCAGTTTGCTGTAAAGACAAATAGTAAAAAAAACATCATTGATGAACTGAGTCATTAATTTCATAATTTTAATTAACTTATGATACATCATTTGTTATGTCATAGTACTGAACTGTGAGACATCAAGAAGAGTGTAGGCCACTGCATTAAGAGTATATAACAAACATGATCCATAGTAATATCGTTTTTTTTAGCGGAATCTCTAGTGATATCGTTGATGATGGAAATGCCACAACAATATATTACTACTGCGCTCACACACAATCATGCGATGAAAGGAGTTACCAATACAGCCGTTACTATGTTCAATAGAGTGTCCATGTTAACTGAGAAAATTCAGGCTAGTCTTATGATATCAATTTAGTACCAAGCCCATGCTTATGTCCAGCCTAATTTGGTAATCCCAGGCTCCATCATGAACAGAAGCTTACTCCAGTGAAGTATGATTTAGAATGTCTAAGAGGTTGTGTCATCTGCAACTGATGCTTGATCCTAGCCGGTACTGTAGCCCCTATTAACCTTTTTATCTTAATTGCATAAGCAGTGATCCTTCCATTTTATAACAAAAAAGGGCCAGCCTACAAGGTTGCAAGGGCTTACAAGGCTCAACTAATGTGTAACCTCTTGTACTAACTTCAAGAGTTAGCTTGTTTCACATATGTGCACAGCAAACTGGATGAGATACACCAACAAGATAAAACCTAGGAGGCTAGGACTATGCTTTATTATTTCCCAATTTTAACAGGATCCTACCAAAACAGGAACAATAACTCTACAGATTCATTAGAAGGGTAGGATCCAGCAACAGCAAAATATATCACCACAACGCACACAAATTCCTTGGTGGAACACTACATATAAAATATAATAAATTTCAATTGCATGTATGAATATTGAATAGCATTCGCAAAAGAAGTAACACCTGAACTTGAAGCTCCTGGGCAGAAAAATTAAGCAGGCTACCCAGTAATCTCCTTTTGAAAATTGGTAATGATTCTTCGCGCCTTAAAAAGAACAAAAGCACAAGATATCACTAAGGTGGTATTAGCATTACATATTTCTTAACAGAATAGGAATATGAAAATCAATAAAAAAGATATCAGCTTGAATTTGAGTACTCTTGGGGGAACAAAAAGAATGCGATAACCGATGAACCACAAAAACTACATGCCTAGAAGATTAAAAAAAAAAGCGCAGGATGCAGAAACTACATAATTAACTGGAAAACTTGGTAAGCATCTTATTGTTTACCTAATTCTTTGGTCACCGGTGCTAGTTCCTCCAACCATTGAAAGCCATTCTGCACAATGTATTGTTGCCTCTACATCCTGAAATATTGCCACATTACAAAAGGTATAAGGCTACAACAAAGTATCCATCTCAAATAAGAGTATGGCGAATGAATGAGCAATCCCAAGCAGAAGACTATGAATGAGCAATCACAAGCAGAAGACTACCGCAAAAAGGAAGTTTGGATATATAAAATATGTTACTTCTGAATAGAAACAAGATATCAAAATATCTCACCTTCCACCCATCTTTTTTTCGCATTGAATGCTGCAACACAACAAGTAGAAAATTGTGTACTAGGTCTTCAACCTCACATATGCTTATAGCATCTGAATCTTTGTTGTCCCCCATCTGCACACCAGTTTATACATCAGAATCTACAGAAGTGAACAGAAAAAAATGGAGAAAGCAGAGAGTACAACTGTGAGCTCTTAAAGTATGAAAAAAAACTTTTGATTTTTCATCAAAGAAAAATATTACCTCATGATTAGAAATCAAAACTTCTAATATCCATTCTGGCCACTCGCTGATGGAAGTCATTGTACTTCTGTTCTTGGCGTGACTGCAAACCAAATATAGAAGATCCTGAAATAAGGTAGAAGGGCACCACGAGTGATCAAACAGGAGGAGGAATAAGGGATGCCATAAAAACATATTGATGTAAAAAAGTACCATCAAGTTTTAATTAACAGAAGGAGAAATAACATATTCATGGTTTTTCTGTTGCACTTGGTGCATAACTCCCATCAAGGGTGGTAGCATATGTGTTTGGAGTAGCTGTGATATTGATCTTAGTCTAGTGCTGTGTGACACAAATAAAGATATCTGGTTTATAATTCAAAATAAAGAAACAAAGCTTTACAAGCATATTACATGTAATAAAGTCAAGTTATTAACGTCAATAAAACATTAAATTCACAAAAAAACATGGAGAAAAAATATTAAGACAGAATACAGTCTTAACAAATCAATAAATATACCTGAATAACACGAGTTTGGAATGACCTTGATGCATATGGAAGAGAACGAAGTAGGACTACCAAAAGTGGAGTGTGCTTAAAATGGTATCCAGAATCATGCAATTTTTTTAGGTTATCTTTTGATGAAGAAACATTGATCTGCATTCAAGAACACAAACATAAATTTAAGAAGTCCGGAGGAAAAGCAGTTGCACTTAAAATTCATAGCGTGAATCGGAGTTAAATAAACTCGAATAACTTTTGTTGGAAGTCATGCTTTTTAAAAAAGGTTCTAGGATGTTTTACTTATTCAAGTACTTCCAAGATAAGGAAAAAAGGCAATCATACAGACCCACTACTACAATGCTCGTACATATCCTTTACACATAACTACATGATGCACCTGAAAAACACCCATACCACTGAAGAAATTAACGCCCTGTAGACATTTCTGGTCATAAGCCTCCTTGGGGCTGCTTGGAAAGCTTTCTGCAATGCAAAGAGCAGTAGAGATACTCTGTCTTCAAACATGGTATTTCCTTCTCCATTAGAGGTAGTCAGAAAACCACTTGGTAACTTCGGTCTTACAGTAGGCGAGGTAGAAGTCAGGTGGCCTGAAGCAACTAAAGCACCCAAAACATGGACTATCCCAACAAGAACTCCATCACCATTATCAATATTTTGCACATTGTCAGAGATATTTGGGACATCCATGCCACCCAAATTCTTTAGAAACTGACCCTTTAATAGGCACCATTTGCTAGTAGATTCAAGTCCAACTCCAGTTTCATGAGAGGTGGGTTCATGATGCTGCACTGATTGAATCTGATGATCCTGGCAATTTGTTTCACCACTAGCATTTTTAAATTTTGAATCCTTATTGGTAAGCTTAGAAGATTCATTCCACGAAGCAGAATCATGTGACACATTACAGATATGGACAGTATTGTTATCACCAGATTTAGCTTCCCTCTGCAAAAGAACAAGTAATGCTTCTACTACTCCACGAGAAATGAAGGACTGAGCAAACGTGTTGGCTCTAGAAGTGTTCGGGTGCACAATCAATCTGTAGATGAGAAGCAATACCCTAGCAACCTGCCAATGTAGAACATTACTAAAATCAGAAGAACCATATCTTACTTAACTTATACTTAAAGAATGTATACCATGTGATTAAGAGCATGGGCTCAGCGCACATCTCAAAAACTAAATGATAACACATTGTATATTGTCAAACCATAAATATCAAAAGACTTTAGAAACAAATTATTTTTGCATCTGGGGCATATTGTAGATAAAAATCAGGCAAAGGTTCAATTAAGGCACCACAAATTCCTCCTTAGAACTTTATACTATTTACTAACACAGCACATCTGAGTGTGACGTACTCCAAATGTCTGAGACATGAAATGTGTTATGAAACTATGAAGATCCAAAACTTGGGTGTGGGAGAACCAAGTATTTCCATGCGTAAACATCAAGATGAACATGAAAAGGTGTTGGCAAAACTTTCCCAAGAGTAGTTTCTGCCTTTTTCTCGGATAATATTGTGCTAGACTGCCAGTTCCAAGTGCAGTTACCTGGTTAGGTTGTGGGCAGTCAACAACAAATCCAACCAAACAACGAACATCATCAGAAGCCAATGTAGAAGGTGCTGCTCCTATCAACAGTTCAATAACAACCAAAAGCTCATCGACCAGAGCATTCACATTTCCTAAAGGTCTCTCGTTTCCAGTAAGTGTGAAGGTATCAATTGAATCTGCTTCATGAATTACCCAGTAACACCTTCTGCATCCATCAAGAAGCATTTGCAGTGCATTTGCATCACGCATGCAAGTAGATTCTGCAAAAACCATGTCTGCAAGTGAAGAGAGAAGCTTTTTCTGCAAAATATAGTTGCATGAACTCCACATCTTCAGGTCCAACAGCAAAGTGCTAAAGAGCTGCACCTTTTGACCATGATCATTTCTTTGAGACTGACACAAAGATACAATTGCAGTAACAAGCTCTTCATCACTCAGTATCTCTTTCTTCCCACTTTCAAGTTTGGATAGTGTGTCCAACACGTAATGTAAAACATGAGATAGAAGCTCTGGTCCATGAGTACGGCATAACTCTTCTTTATTTCCAGGATGTTGAACAGCCACAGAAATGATCCTGAAAATAGGAACAGAAAGAGACGCAGTAGCAAGAGACGATGACAAATCACCAAGTATAGGTTCCAGGTTATCCATCTCGACATTGCTCACAATCAGTGGTAATAATGCCATTGGACCCCCATAAGCCAAAGCCCATAAAGATTCAGCTGGACGCACACGATTAGAAATATGAACCATGCCAAGAACTTCTGCAGGTCTTCGGTGAGTACCTAAGATTCAACGTAAGGTACCATCAGCAGTAATACTTCTAAACCGGCCCAAGCACTTGTTTGTTATCATTGCACAACATATGTTTTGGCACCCATTAGAAGACCCTGGTCATAAGGGCTAACACCATGTTATTAAAACACCTTTCTTTTAGTTAACATAGGCATGATTAATGCAGGACTGTGGAAAAGAATTTTATTTACGGTGTGATAGGTAATAGCCCAAGAAAAATATCATGGTAAGCTCAGAATTTCATAAACATTGCATCAGGATGACCAAGTAATAATCAAGCTCCCCCAAAATCAAAGAGTTCATGAGTCTCGATTATCATTTATCAGGATGGGCAATGAAAGCAACGTGAACATAAGAAAAGAAAAAGGAACATCTTGAACACAGACCTGTTGAGCCAGAGGTGAAGCATCAGAACAAAACCGGCCATTGAGCAGGATGGGATGATAAAGAAGATGTAAGCTTCCACCGATCTCAATATCAAGTGTATAACCATCCTCTGCAGTTTCCCTAATGTGGTTACTTGTAGCTTTCCAAGGAAAACCAGCACCGTTGCCGAAGCTGGGAAGTGCATCTCCTCCCCTGGAAGCCAGTCGACTCATTCTCTCTGGCCCAATAGGCTCCGTAAAGATATAGATAGGTCCATCTCTGCAAACAATGGACACTGCCGCCGCCGCCGCTGAAGGCCGGCGATAGTTGGTGATGGATTGGTCCCAATGCAACAAAAAGCCAGTGGTTTCACGATGCGTGGGGGCTCAAATGGACAGCTTTCATGAAGGTCCCCATCCACATACAACCGCAATTCACTGTCAGCCTTACCAAGCAAAGCTTGTTTGCTAGAGTGCTCCAGACCAACGAAGTACCAGCACCGTGGTTTGAATTCATAAGTGAAATGGAGAGAAGCCTTCTTCCCCTTCCCAGCCCCACTCTCCACAACTAGAAACTGGTCATTGAA